>JAJJMA010231464.1:0-14493 GCA_023529015.1 Papaver nudicaule
GATGAGAAGAATCGTCTCTAAATGGTTGAATTTATAGTCGATACAAATATTTTCGACATTGATAGGAAAAGTGTCGACACCGACACAATTTATATCGTCGACATAAAAACCATCTGTCAATGGAAAAACTGTCGACATCGACAGAATCTACCGACAGACACTTTTTGTGTCGACACCACTGCCCAAAAAAAATTTACTAGGCCACGTGGGATTGCAAAGACAAGGTTTTGCATGGTTCCATTGGAACCGGCCTTACAACTGGACCTCGACATGAGATTGTTGTTAAAAGTGGAGACAAGCAGTGGTCTACTGATTATGGTACAAGTTTAGGAAGAGTTGGACTTAATGTCCACATATGGTTATCGTTGACGAGGAGGTATCCTTAATTAAAAAAAAAAATTCGTTTAGTTTGTTTCACTTTGCTTAGTCGATTCTCTTTTTAGTGTACAGTTTAAATATCAATATGAGGTGCTCAAATATACCATTGATCTAAACAATATTTGACAAGGAAATTACTAGTGTGGATGGATTTGATTAATCCTAATATGTTGGTTCTAGCTGATGCGTAATAGCATTAATGTATCGTCAGACAAACAATTTGATGTTTCTGAAAATTTGGAACGTGCTCCAGAAATGGTGCACAACCGATATCAGTTTTTGATGTTCGTAATTGATAATTTTTGCTTTCTATTCTCAAAATTTATAAGACTTGCTTCTCCTTATTCTATTGTTCCATTAGGAAGCAATTTTACCTGGCTGATTTGGGGGCGAGCCCATATTTCATGGGGGCGAGCACTACTTCAAATATCCCACCCCAGTTTATAAGGGGTGCTAAAACTGTGTACAAATACTAAAAAGTCCTTACACTAATCTTACTACTAATTTAACTACATAACTAATCAAAAAACACCCAAACAAATACCCTCTTCTATATATCCTTATCAACAACACACTCTTCTTCTCTCTACTACATTTCTTACTCTCTAAAATCCATTTTAAAAAAAAAATTAACATATTCAAAATTCGGATTTTGAAGAAGCTTGGTTTGTAAATTAACTTACATTGTTGATTAACTTACGTTGCAAACAAATATGGTTGGTCAAACACAATCGAATAATGGTTTATTGGTTTATGTGAGAAGAGGAAGAAGAGGAAGAGTTTCATCAAGATCAAGTGTTGTGGAACAACCCGAGCTTGAAGAACCACAAGAACAACAACCCCAGCAGCCATTTATGGATGAGTCTCCAATTAGGAGGTTAGTTTACTACAAACACTATGATTCGCATGATAATAGTAAATTTTTTTGTAGTTACAGAAGAAAAATCGTCGAGGTAAATCTCAAATCCATGCCGATTCATCATGTTCTGGGTAAAACATTTGCAGAACTCGTCATGCTCGATAGACATATCATGACGACTTATAAAACTCGTAGAGGTTATATATAGTTCCGTGACGATTGTTCATATTCTGGGTACGCAAATTTTCAAATCGTCATAATCAGAGAACTTATCATGACGATTTTTTTCCAGTATTTCCTGCCGTATTTGTTTTGATTTATATGGTCGTAAAGGTTTAGGATAGGTATGTGACGATTTTAGAGTTAGAAAAAGGAAAAATGGTTTAACTTTACTTTCAGAAGTCGTCACATTGTTATACTAAAGCATGACGATGTGTTTGTGAGTCGTCAAGTTGTTCATCCTTACCGTGACGATATTGATGCATGGTCTTTGTTATGCTATACAGCCTTGGAGAGACAAGTGCTCCACAGAGTGAGCTAGTTCCATTACCACTCCCACTACCAACCGAGGAAAACGTTGCTGAACATAACTTTGTTTTCATACCATTGTTTTCAACACATAATGTAGTCAATCTTCGACGAAAAAGAGTTGGTGACATGGAACCATTGCTTCGTTGTTTTTGTTCAACCTGTCTAAGGGTGATACGTCACAACAACATGATTGAGAGATCTGGGGATGTAACCAGATCTGGGCGTGTTATCAATCCTAATGAGTGAACTTAGAACAATCTTTCCTTAAAGTGTTTTCAATTTCTTTAGTTGTTGAATTACTAAATTGTTAGTTAAACTTTTGTTCCCTAAATTCTATGTAGTTGGTTTTTGTGCTCTCGTACATTCTACTTATTATCATGTGAGTGATGATTTTGTTATTTTGTCGTACCTTCCACCAACCTTGACAATATATTTCATGGTCATTGCTATTTTGTCTAGCCTCGAAGAGCTCAGCCCTCCTCGCTATCCATTTGGTTCAGAGGTTGATCGACCTCCCCCACGACGATTGCGGGGGGATTATGTTCCTGAATATCTGCCTGGCCCCAGTCATCGTCAGTATCCAGTAATTCCATTTGCTTCTGAGCTTTATCATCAAAACCCACCACCGATTCGCGAGGATGATCCATGTGTGATTCATCAACGTCATTTGTATACACTACGTCAGGAAAAGCCCCACTATAGCTGCTGTTGTATTGAATGTGATAGGGTTGTACGCATCAACATGATTCGCGGCCGAAAGATGGTGGATACGAAGGGACGACGCGTCTTTAATCCCTATGAATGAATGAACTTATGGCAACCTTTCCCTACGTATTTTGTATTAGCTTTAGTTGTTGAATTGGGTTATTTTGTTTGTTGAATTAGTTGAACTTTTCTATTAAGTTAAGCTGGTATGCATAACCACTACTACTTGAACCAATTTCTTGATTGCATATGGCCATATTGATCGATAGGGTAAAAGGAATGTTTGAGGTAAAAGATGAACAATTGGGACGGTTTAAATGCCTAAGTCGTCAAGGATATAAAATCGTATGTGACGATTTTACTGATTTACCCACAAGTCGTCATATTAGGAACTCAAACCATGACGATACGGATCCTTCAAAATTCCCTTCTCTGCCCGAAATTTGCCTAAACTCGTCATGGTTCAACGAGATAATATGACGATTTTTGGTTGAAGTCGTCATAATATTAGCTCAAACCATGACGATTTAAGTCCTTCCAAGTTCCCTTCTCTGCCCGACATTCCCTAAACCCGTCATGGTTTATGTCGTCATATTATTAACTCAAACCATGACGATTTAGGTCCTTCCAAGTTCCCTTCTCTGCCCGAAATTTGCCTCAAATCGTCATGGGTTGGACCCATAAGTATGACGATTTGGTATTCATCCGTCATGGTTTTGGCAGTTACCTTGACGATTTGGGTTGTGATCCTTTGAACTTTTTAAGACACTGAACTCAAAACACGATGTAGTGCAGAAAACACTTACAAAAAAGTTATAAATACGTAATAAAGCGTTATCGGTTATCGCCCAAAGTTACAAAATATAGTTGTTCAAACAACTCACGCGCACTACTTGTTAGGAATGTTAATACTAAGCAAAGCGTTATCGGTTATCGCCCAAAGTTGCAAAGAAAACTCGTAATTCTTCTTCCACTCCAGAGCACTTAAGGTAAAAGTACCTTTGGAATTATGCAGGTACACCGGTGGTAGCGGACACTTGTCCTCGAGCTTCAACCCTATAAAATGGCGTTCCTTCACAAAAGCCATAACAATTCTTCTATTCTGATTCTCCGGTGTGCAAACTGCCTTCGAGGGGATAAATGTGAAACTCCCTGAAGGAAACTTAGGAGTGAAGGAGTGAACAACACAGTGAAAAGTATCCGCTAAAAGTTGGCCACACTGAGGCATCTTCATCCAATATTTATAGCAAGCAGTCTTAGCTCGCTTACGTCCTTTCACACTAGCCATCAACTCCTTGAATTCATAAGCTTGAACCATCGTGTCGCTTTGGTGCATCAAATCAATATACATTTCCTTGTCCTTCAGTAGTTGAGCGGCCATCTCTGCCCTTACATATTCTACCTGGCTCAACCCCATCGCATCCGCGTCATTAAAATGCCCCAACTGTTCACAAGCAACGTGGTAACCACAATGTCCATCCCCATCGACGTCGTCATGTGATATGACGAAATCACTGATGATCCAAGGGATGTCCTTCATATAGTTTTTGTAAATTGTATGAATGGTCCTCAATGGTCTTCCGGTGTTTGCATCCCTGGGGGTCTTCATTGGTCCAACCTCAAGTACGATTGTTTGCATTCCGCTTTGTTGGTTTGACTGTGGAGTGCACAATTCCTCATTATCGACCGTTGGAGCACTTCCTACCCACGATGACACTAATGATGTTCCCACTCCTTGAGTTGTTTCTCTAACCTTGGATAGAACTTTTGCTTTTGGGTCAGCAGAACTCTCTTGGGTAAGCACCATCTTCCGGTCACTCTTATGCTTCTTCTCCCCCGCTGTGTACTCGGCTTCCACTAACTCTGCTAGGGTGGGGTTTCTCTTAGTACTTTTTTGAAACTTCTTTTCCTTCCTAATTTCACTAAAAGAGGTTGAGCTGATTGGTCTACCAATTGGTTTTTCTATCTCTGGTTCTTCAGCAGTAGTCATCACACGATTAAGGGAAAGAATGGTGCGTTCACGCAAAGTTAGTTTACTCACATGATTCATGGTTGGGTATGATTCAAGTATTTCACGATGCACATCGGTGTCGACCCAAGATTGTGTATCCTCGAATGTATGAGCAGGAATGAATGAGAGTTGCTTCCAAAAGGGATGAATATCCTCGAGCGGAACATGGTCTTCATATCTACCGAGGCGATGAAGACACGGAAGTCCTATACCGATCATCGTCTTACATTCACAAACTTGCACGATACCTTGATCTTCCATCTTTTTAAAAATAGCACGTTGCTTCATCATATAATTTATCGCCCAATGAGATACTCGCATGGTAATATAACGAAGAAATCTCTTCTCTTCCTCATTATAACTGGTGCAAAACGAGCTCCTACTCTTTCCCATTTCTTTTTGAATCTTCCACAAATCATGATTACTATACTCATGGATACCTTCTTGTAACGTAACAACCCCATTGTGACATACATCGAGCATCCTCTTCAACCGACCATGAGATCCCTCAACCATACTCGTTGCCTCATTCTTGAAATGAGGATAATCATAGGTCCATGCATAAACAAACCTTTGTTTGTGTTCGGTTAACCATGTATCCATGCAATAATCCACCGCTTTATGATACTTGGGTCTCCATAAATCCTCCCACTTTTTCAAATTTGCATAAAACTTCTCCTTGGTCTTCGAGTGAACCAATTCATCCCAGTCTAACAAATATTCCTTCCATTTTCCCCCCCCGGCTACGTATTCGGCATCATCTTTATCTTTTTCCTTCTTTAGTTCATCTTTAGACAGTTTACTCCTTTGGTCATCTTCCTCTTCCGAACGCTCGCAACCCGTCTTTCCTTTGGGCTTTTGGAAATGAATCTTTGTTCTTGCTAAGATGTTTTGTTGGATGTGCCAACTGCAAAGGAAATTTTGTGCATCCGGAAAAACATCTTGTACTGCCCCCATCAATGCAATATCTCTATCCGTTATTATCACCCCCGGAGTTTGACCCTTGTAGATTTTTTTCAATTCGTTTAGTGCCCACTTGTAGTCGTCCCTTGTCTCGTGTTGCATAAAACACCAAGCCACTGTGAATGATGATTTCTCCGATGTCTGACCCACGATGTTCAATAAAGGCAGGTTGTACTTATTGGTTTTATAAGTGCAATCCATCATCAATATCTGAGGGAAGCACAGAGCTAATTCTATCATCTTGGGATGAGCTAGGAAAATGTGTGTTACCTTGTCTTTCATCCCGACCCTGTGATTAATGTAATAGTTGTGTTTCTCTGCCAACCAAACCGATTGTTGCATAACCATTCTTCCATCCCATTCCTCCCTTCGTAACATTGCTCTAGCGTTGTAAATTTGGGATATTGTGGAAAGGTTGCCTTTGAACTTCTCTTTAATCACACTCAGAATCTTTTGGGGTGCAATTCCTTTCATCTCCCTCACTATATCAATTTCCGCTTCACTCAACTTTGCAACATAAGCATATCCAACAAGAGAATCAGGTTCCGGATGGTTGTGCCAACCACATACTATGCTCTTCAAATACCACCTATTGTCTGGGTCTCTCTTCTTATTGAATATCATCCTGAAAGGGCATTCCGTCTTCTTTGAGATAGTCGTGGACACTTTTCGCTTGGCGTTCTTCCGCACGTACACATCACCCTTTTTCTTGTGACTTTCAAATTTGCGTCCATGCTGGCAAATCATTTGAACATAAGTCTTTCCTACACAGTTACTCTGCACAACCACGCACATTATTTCTTTTGCTTTCGTTTTAGCCCACTCTACCGCCTCATCTCTACTTTCCCATGTCTACATTAACAAAGATGATAAATTTCAAACAAATGACAAAAATCAAGTGACATGGAAACATGTGCGGAAAAAAACAATGGTGGCATACCTCATTAGTCATATAAAAGTCGGTGGTATCTTCAGTTCTCATTTTGAGGGCTTCTGGTTGATTGTCTACTTCCTCCGCATCCAACCAAGGAAACTACATAGAAAGAGGTCGTCAGAAATACCACAGGAGTCGTCAAGGTTGTTTCAAATTGTATGCCGACTTAAGTATTTCAAAAGAAAATCGTCATGGTTTTCAAAAATATCATGACGATTTAGTTGGTTTTTGGGACAGAGAGGATATTTTTGAGACCCCAAAATCGTCACAGTTATAAACACAACCATGACGAGCCGCATTTAATGGCCCCACGTAAATTTACATGCCATTAAATCGTCATGGTTTGGACAAAAACTGTGACGATTGTTCATCTCTGAGTGTGCTTCATATACAGAGTCGTCATGATGATCAAAAATTCCTCGACGATTTGGATAGATCGTCGAGCTTTTGACTAAGAGTATGACAACTCTGGTTTCGAAACATGCACGATTTTGAAGATTTAAGGATTTTTACATACAATCGCGCCATTTTTGGATGCATACCTCGTTGTATTCACGCTTGGGTTGTTCATTTGAGTGTTTTTGAGACTCGTTTGCATCAAGAGGATCTTCATACCCAAGAGAGTCTTGTTCTTCATTGTACAATCGATTTTGATCGTGCAACATATCCATAGCGGCTTCATCTTCTATATTATTGAAACATGATTGATCAACCCGCTTTGAGAGAAACTCATGATCGTTTTTAGGACTTGAATCACTCATTTTGGGTAAACCCAAGTTTTTCCCCCCTAAACCCTCTCCTTCTTCTCTCTCCAAACACAAAATTCTAATTTCATTTTTTTTGATAACCATAATATAACATGTCACACTAATAATTTTTGCTAATCAAATTTAGTTAACACCTAATCATATCATTAATTTCTACTAGTGAAGGGTTGTTTTGTATTTAAAAAAATATATTCCATATGGGATGACCTCTTTACTTCATTGTGACCCTATTTTGGATTCGCCTTCGCCCCCATGAAATATGGGCTCGCCCCCAAATCAGCCAGGCAATTTTATATATACTTTTTTTTAAAAACCGAAGCAATTTTATATGCAATAACTGACCTAGCGACAAAGAAATTGGTATCAAAGTATGGTTAAACTTGCTTCTCTTTATGTTTTTAAATGGATAGGAACTTCAAAGACTTAATAAATGGTGGTTGTTGCAGAGGAAGATAATGAGATAAATTTGTAAAATTCTTATTGTCTACTTGCTAGATATAACGAATCTAATCGTATTTAAGTACAGCTCATGCCCAACCACCAAGTTTTCTCATGCAATTTGTTATAGACTTATAGTATTTGATAAATATCGTGCTAAAATGTTTATTAACAGGGACTTCAATGTCCCAAAGAAAAAACATTTGATTTTTTACTTTATTGAATGGAGATGGAGAGGAATATGATTATAAAATGCATCTTTAAAGAATTTACCTAACATCGGATGGAAAAAGGTAGTCACTGGAGCAACTTAATCACATGAGATTCTATGGTAAGCAATGATGGTGAGAACTATTTGATTTTTTATATTGTTTTCATTGATTTTGAGCTTTTATAGCCACTGAATCCAAATTTCAGTTCTTTCTGTCCACTTTTTCTCTTTTCTCACTAAAATTCACGATCAAACTCTCTACAGTTCTTCTTCTCTTCCTCCTCTCGCTCTCGAATCCTCTCTGTAACTCTCGCACCACCAACCACCACCTCCATCATCGCACCACCGTACACCACCTCCATTCATTGAAATCGAGTACCCACCACCTCACCTCCATCTTACCCAATTCTTCTCTCTTCATTAGCCCTAATTTTCTCCACATCTTAAATCTCAACAATTTGAAGTAAAGCACAAAATCGAATGTTTAAAACTACTCTCGATTCGAATCCCTCCCTAATCGATTTGAGGAAAATCAAAACTATCAATTAAGATTTGATGGGTTTCTTCACACACAGAAAAAGTTTGTATTGCTTATTTTTGCGGCTGAAGATGCAAATCACATACTTTTAAAGCATGGGTTTTCTAAATTTCCCCAAAATTGAGGATTTCTGATTGTGATAATTTCATCAATCATCAATTCATTGGTGAGAATAATTTGTATCTTTTTTTTTCTTTTAATATTTTTATGCCTGCATGTGAAATATTAGCCCTGTGAATTATACGAGTAGGTCAATTGTGTTGTATGTGATTCGAAAGAGGAGAGTATGACATTATCTATAAGATTTTAGTGATTTAATTTAGGTGCTTTGTCGACAGGGAGATAGTGATTATTCCCTCAAGTGTTTGGGAAATTGCCTGAAAAGGAGTTTCCTCAGAATAAGGTTATGATGTAATCCAGAAGAGCATTCAGGTCACTATTTCTATTAACTACAACCATTAGAATTCCTAATGACTTAAGCAGTGGAGGAACTTGACATCTGCCATTTTTAGCATATTAGTAGAGAGCACAATGATTGTTTCTTACATGATTTGCTGATTGCACCTTCAAAGGGTTATCACTACTGAAATTTGTAAATTGAATAATCATGAGCAGACGAAAAATAACTTCACATTATGTGACTCATGTTGTTTTGCTACAGGAAAACAGTTTCTTGAAATTTATTAGTTTTGTGTGGAATCCGTTGGCATTGGTTGTGGAAGCTGCAGTTGTAATGATAATTGCTCTTACTAATGGTGGTGTAAGTCTTTGGGAAATTTAGTTAGTCTTTTCTTTCACCTTTCAACCATTTACTTGATTTTATGTTTAGTTCATCACCTATAATTGATAATCTGAATCTTTAGTTAAGTTATCCATTTTTGTCCTATCCTATAAGGCAGCATAACTCAGAAATGTTGTTTCCTCATTGTCAATATTTGTATGTGTTGTATGCACAATCTTTTTATGTGATACAGGTTCTCACAGAAGGGTGAGTGGCAACAAAAGTTGACGTAGTTTTAGTACCATGTCATACAGTTAGTATCAAAGATCCGAATAACTATTTTATGCTAATTACCAGCACTAATTACATATATGCATGTAACAATTTTTGTACCCTGTCAATTCACTTGAATTCAAAACTATTCGTCAGTCATCTCTGTCCGTACTAGACCAAAAAATGAGAGTGGTAAAATTTAACAGTTTTTTTTTTTTTTTGAAGGAAAGGACTGCATATATTGATACACATAAAAATTTAACAGTTTGATATACTTTGATACACATATTGATACTTATGATGATACACATACTGATACTTATGAAAATGCAATGTGTCTATCATATGTTAATAACTCTTGATTATCCTTTTGATTTATATATATATACCAAACAGAAAACAGAGTTGAAACTAGAAAGAAATCATAATTGCTTTGATTACTCTATTTACCTTTTTAAATACAGGAACCATACTCACAACACTATAATCTCTTATGTACATTTCTAAGCCTAGAAATATTAATTCATGTTCTTTTGCTTTGGTGGGATTATTTTGAAATATTTGAATTACGATTCCTTCCAGGAGCCAATCGATGGAGATCCTCACTCTGTGTATTTGTCAATCAAGTTGAAGACTAGAATCTGCAACAGAGTGTAATGGTCAGGATGAAGCTGTTGCGTAGTGTCTATACATAGTCCATGTGGTCGTCCATTGATGTCTAAATTGTGTTAAATGCAGCACTTGGAAGTTGGAACTGGTGGTCCGTCATCAGGTTTCAGGAAACCTTGGCCCTGCATTGTTTCCAATTCATACCATTATTTCTATGATATTTGATCACATTAATTACGAATATATTCACGGACATGTTTGTGCAGTAATTAATTTGAGTGTATTTCGAAAAAATATTGTGAACGAGTAAAGTACACGCCACCAGCAGCACCACTGCCACGTTGATATGAGAACCAGCGTGTTCGTCTCCGGGTTATCCACTAGACAAATATCATAGAAACGTCGTCGTTCGAATGATGAGAAGGCAGTTTCCAATCCGGTTCGCGTACGCAATGACGATAAATAAATCTCAGGGACAATTACTTAGACAAGTAGGGATAGACTTAAGAAGCCCCGTCTTTAGCCACGGACAGTTGTACGTCGCATTGCCTAGGTGTACAACTGCCGGTTTCATTAATGTTTTACCCCCAAGCACCAGCACAAGACATGAAACATCGAACGTGGTGTATCCGAAAGTCCTTTTATAGGCAATAGTTGTGATTCTGTTTGATTGTTAGTCAATATCAAATTTACCCTTTATGATTAGTGTTTATAAGTTAACACTCAATTAACTTAACTAAACCAAACTGATAATCACACAAATTACTTAAGACCAAAAAACTTAAGTAAATATTTTTTAGTTGAATTTTTTTTTATTGAGGGAGGAAGAAGAAGAAGAAGAAGAAGAAGAAGAAGAAGAAGAAGAAGAAGAAGAAGAAGAAGAAGAAGAAGAGAAGAAGAGAGAAAAAAACCCAATTTTTTTTTTCCAAAAACCCAAAATTGATTCACTCAACCAAAATGAGCGAATCAAGCACCGAAATGGAGGTAGAAGTATCCTCTTCCATTGAAGGTACATTGAAAAACTAGGTCACATTCACTCCATGAAAATCAAAAAACGTGAACCAGATCAACTTACGGCTGCAATCTGAAGAACACCTAGCCGTAAGTTAGGGAAGCCATTAAAGCTTCAGATGCAAGACATAAGTCCATCTTAGTGGTCGTAACTTACTTACGGCTAATACCGGTACTATAATTACTAGCCGTAAGTTTAACATGTAAATCAAAAATTTGTGTGTCGCAATGTTAGCAGCCGTAAGTACAAGTTATCAGCCGTAACTTTAGTTACGGCTGCACACGTATTAACCTTGGTAACCGTAAGTTACACTGACAACAGCAGACACTTCTGTCTCAGTAGTCTACCCAACAACCTCCTCAACCAACCCAACTTCAGGAGCAGCAGAGACAACTTTCCGAAATACCTCAAAGTTTGTCCAACGTGAATTCACTTTCTCATCAACAGATGGTCCAACAACAAATGTTGAACAATAATATTCAACAAGGTATTAGGTTTTCTCATCTCCCCCAGCAACATCAAGCACATCAAAACCTTCAGCGACAATCGTCCAGTACACTTGCTGAATTACCTGGCGTGGTACTTCCTATAGACCCACGACTAATCTCCTCCAAGTAGCACACAGTGGTTTATCCGGTCCACCTGGTTGTGGGGTACAGTCGGGGGTTACAGAGGATATGCCATCTGTAATTGCTCTGATGTAGCAGCTCAACCAATCATAAGTATCAGGTCTCACCGTAGCAGCACTCTAATTGCGGATGATGTGGCTCAATCTTCAACAACTCTTTTGAGCCATGGGACGTTGGAAGGAAAAAAGACTTGAAGCGTTTGGCAAATAACTTACGGCTACCAAGGCAAATACGTGTGCAGCCCTAACTAAACTTACGGCTGATAACTTGTACTTACGGATGCTAACCTTGCGACACACAAAATTTTGATTTACATTGAACTTACGGCTACCAAGTATAGTATCGGTATTAGCCGTAAGTAAGTTACGGCCACTAAGATGGACTTACGTCTTGAATCTGAAGCTTTAATGGCTAACCTAACTTACGGCTAGCTGTTCTTCAGATTGCAGCCGTAAGTACTTCTGGTTCACGAATTTTGATTTTTATGGAGTGAATTTGACCTAGTTTTCAATACAAACGAGTGGTTTTAGATGCTTACGTTAGGTGCTCCATTGTTCCACCATTGTTGGTTGCATCTATGATAAAAAAAACCAAATCAAAAAATGGTGGAGAAAGGGGAAGTAGGAGAGGAGAGGGAAATATTTTGATGTTTTGATTTTTAAAGTTTAGTTTTTTTTTATAATTAAGTATTTTTGTTATAATTAGGGTGAGGTATAATTAGGAGGGATATTAAGATTAATCAAAAGGATAACTTAGTCATTTCACAAAGTTTAAACACCCCTTAAAAAAGTAGTATGGATATTTGAAGTAAAAGTCGAGGGCTTCAATTTTTTTGAAGCCCCTAAATCAGCTTTCGTATATTATAAGAGCCTTAAAATTCTTTCATCCACTTTATAGTACTGCACACCCTATGATGAGGATCTTTGGTTGGCTTAGATTACATTCCTGAGAAAGAGGATGGAGAAAAGGAATTTAGTACAATTGCACGCCAGGTAACTTTTCATTTCAATTGTGTGCACCATAATCCTGAGCATAATCATTCCAGCTACGACATTTGATTTCCTGTTCTTCACATGCTTATCAGGGTAATACGTAAAGACCAGAACCCTGATAGTCGTCACATGAAAAAATGATGATCTTGCGCAGCTGATGGTCATTCAATATATGGTCCATATTCCAGCAGTTGTGCATCGAAATACAGGCTGCAGTTTTGAAGGTGGGTTGCTGTGATGAACCGATGTATTACGTATTATCTCCAAAATGTCTTCATTGCAAAGCCTAGGAAAATCAAATGTGCCGATTTGAAATTTTAGTATCTAAAATTTCTTTCCTTCTAATTGATCGACGACAGGGACATGATATAGTTTTTTTTCTATACAAGTACTTCATCTTCGCTTACTGTTGTTTGGATTTCCGAAAGATTATCCTTTATGTGGTTATTTTCTTTGAAATATTTCAATTGAATTATCCAAAGCTTATCATTCTTAGGATCTAAGGGATTTATTGTTGTATGGGTTTGGAAGATGTTTGGCAAATCATGAGAAAACATTGGCTGCGGTTGAGGCAGCTGACAATACACGAAAATAGCCTTTCAGCAATGGCGGTGGGCCGTTGCAATAAATAAAAACAACATCGAGTGGCCGTTGTCGTAGCGCCGTTATTATTATCGTTGCAATAATTACAGCAACGAATATGCCATTGGTGTAATTATAATTACAACAACACACGCATCTGTGGCAATAATTATTGCCACGGATGAGGAATACCATAATGTCGTGCCGCGTGGCAGCCTACTGTAATGGTCTACGCATTACAGTGTGCAGTAACTGATAAATAACTCTTAACTGTAACATTATATCCAACAATGTTTTTTGTACAGTAACGGTTTATCTGTTTGCCAGGTGGCAGTTTTCTTAACAGTTTTGGAACAGACAGCATCGTTGCGTTTGCGTAACTAATACCCTAACTGTTAGGAGTAACGGAATATACTGATAGATTCTATGTCTAACGGCTCAGTGATTGCCACATGTCCTTCTGTCGTAACGGATCCAACAGCTTCTGTACGCCGTTAAACTGCGGCGTGTAACTGATAAACTTTAACGACTTAGTCAACATTTGTTTTCGTGGGAATTTCGATTGCAACAGTGTTTTAAATTGACAAGTGTTTTTGGTATCTAACAGATTTGCGTAACGTCTGTTATCGTCAGAAGAAACTGTATTATTTATAAAAAAAAAACTCTTGCAAGCGTTAAGCCTTGCGTTATTATTGAACCCCTAATAGTAGTTCTGGAATACTGTTCGTTTCTGAACCTGGAATACAATTCATTCCGGAATCTGGAATAAAGTTCATTTGTGAACCTGCAATATAGTTCTTTCCTGAACCTGCAATACAATTCATATCTAAACCTGCAATACTGAATCGAAATCCTGTAATTTTCAATCCATTCCCGCTGAAATACATCCATTCTCATTCAACTAACACAAGCATTTCATTAAAACTCTGAAAATCATACAACCGTTTATACATCCATTCACTACACTCATTCACAATCCTAAATTGATAAAAATGCACAAGGAAAAATAGATACATACATTTTTGCATGTGTTATTACTAGCCCTAAATTAGAAGGTTGTGTGTTTTGGTAGTTTGCAGTTTATGTGATGTTCTGTAATGATACCTTGGATAAGAAGAAGCTTATATACAGGACGCCGAAGTAGTTCGTCGACCTCAGATGTAAGAGTTCTGCGAAACAGTGAAACAAAGCTTTGAGTTGTCTATATATAGTTGACAGAACATCCATTTGAATAACACAATATGACCTGAAAAAGAAGGGGTACCGAAATACTACCAACTTTTCGTTTTGGCTCGTGAGTCTTATGGTAAAGTCTGGACGATCTCAAAAATCAATATCCA
>JAJJMA010231473.1:0-23917 GCA_023529015.1 Papaver nudicaule
AAAAAAAAAACAAATTTCCATTCTTTTTGTGTTTCTGTTAAGGATTAGAGACAGAAAAAATCATAATTTTTTTAAAAAATATTTCGAAATTTAGACTAGTCATAACTATTTAAGTTAATTAAACCATTTTAGCACTAATTAATCATTAATTACACATGAGTAAATTTTGTATTATGAAAGTATTTTACATAGGGGGCTTGCGAACAAATGGCTATGTGGAGATTATTTGGGAAGGGCTTCAATTTTCTTGAAGCCCCTATATCAACACTCAGATATATATTGTGACTAGTCTAGGGCATGAATCTTCACCAGAAACCAGGGCATATAACTAGCCACCAACATTACCTCTCGGGTCTAATCAAGCATTACTTGAAAAGCATAGACTGGTTCCGTGAACTTCACATATCTGATGGTAATAAAATTAAAAAGTGTGCTTTGTATCTGAAGCTAGCATTAACCATTGTTAGGGATGATGTCACTGAAGATGCATGTGTGCAAAAAGAGTGGAGTAGAAATTTTCCTAAAAGACACAAACAAGTGAATGAAGCATCTATAACTCGCTGCATAGAAAACAAATTCTGCTGCTCCTCATACATGTTAAGATGACTAAACCATCCTCGTGCTGGACACTCAGAGTAGGTACTTCCTCAAAATAACCATAAACAACAATGGCCAAAGAAACTACATGCTCATAAACTCAAATTTCAAGTGCTTTCTTCATGTATTTAAGACACTAACAGATAACTTTCCTAGTTTAAGGAAATCCCCAGCTTTGATATAATATAAGTATAGAATCCACGAGTCATCCTGACACTTAAAATGACAACAAATCGCTGTACTCCATCTTGGAAAGAGAATCTTTTCTGCTTACCAAATTCAAAACCCATCTGCTTCACGGGGACTGTGCATTTCATCTGGCTGGTTAATTTTGATACCCTCAAACTCTGTACCATCTGTTCAACGCAAAGTACAATCTGAGTGTCAACAAATTAAATGACTAAACAAAGCAAAACTAGAATTTGAAACCAATTGAAAAGGGATTAGAATATTCAACACAAATAATCGTCTATTAGGTTGAGTCCGTTGGGATCTTTTGCTGAAGCCTGGAATCCTGTTACTGACCCAACCTCCACTAACTATTTCAACAGAAGCAGTATTAGGTGGGTATGCATATTTTTCTGATACACCAATCTTTTTCACATGTACGAATCTTTTGTTTATGTGTTGCCTAATGCAAGGTAGAGCTTTGCATAATGAATATGTTTCAAAGTTTATGAACTAGTAAGTAAAACTCGAATATTGGTCTAGCAAGATGATAATGGGAACTAGGATATAGAGCTAATTTAATGAAGCCTATCTAAACATACAAATTACATAAAATAATTGTGCAGAGACCCTCCCCCAACAGCAACTATCAAGGCTACTTCCAACTTGAGAGATTTACAGCAGATGTGATGGTGCACAGCTTGAATAAATTAAGATCATGAAAAGAGTGGATCCCAAAAGGAGAAATAGAAGGACAACATGAGAGGATGTAAGGGCGCATCGTACTACATGTCCAGAGGTTGAGAACCTAAGATAAGAACATTTTTCTGTCCATACACAAATTAAGGCTAACAGATGGTGATGAAACTCATCTGATCCAACCACGCTCCCTTCTCAGTTAGAATAGAAACCACCCTAACCAATTCCTCGTAATTGTTAGGAAAAGACCTGGATGATCCTTGGACCTTGACTATGGAGAGAACTATTGCTTGTAACAAAAGATTGACGTATTTTGCAATGTCTCTTCGGCTACTTGTGTTTTCGACACCCTTTATTAAGCCTGAAAGCCATTCCGCAAGAACATTGTGTTTTTTTTTTCTCCAACATTGATTCTGACCTATGCCAAAATAGGATTTCTAAGCAAAATCTCATCTCATTCTGTAACATCGAATGACCTTTAGAGCACCTTTCTCTGTCAAAAAGCTACAGATAGGATCACTATAATGTCTAATAAAACCTTCCCTAGAGGTTTGAGATTCACTTTTAATCTGCTCAATGATGAATAGCCATGAGTCCATGACAGTCAGAAAACTAGATCTCGAGCACCAGTGTGTTAATTACTTAATAATAAGTCTATAAAAAATTTCTTGGAAAGACGCTCCCTGAGAAGTTACTTCAAAGGATTTTCGTTGTTTCCAGATAGTCACATTTGTGTTGCTTTATGCTGACGTACTTCACAATAGGCTATAAGTGCAACCTTACCAACTCGGTTAGCTTAATAAATTCCTTAAGTACTGGGAAGACCTAAAACCAAGTTAGCCAATCGGCTTCCACTAATGTTATCCTTGAAACAGAATGATTAACATACAACGATTTCGACTTAGACTTTAAGCAACAATGAAAAACAAAATAAATCAGGACAAATAAGCACGCATAAGTACGAGGAGCGCTTAAATAAGTAAACCGAAACTAGCTATTGCCATCGCTGGATATCAAGAAAACTTTGTCTAAAAACAGATTTGCTACTCACTAAAAACTGAAACCATTATGAATATAATTAAAAATGGAAATCTGATCAAATAACAGAGGGAAAGAAAGAGGGTCTACCTTTCCTCAACGTTAGCGCTACTATAACATCATTTTCAACCTGTGTAAGAAGAGAAGACGAAAAAGATATAAGATAATTCGACTCTTCATTCAATAATTTTTTTAGAAAACAGAAGAACATATAGATATTGTCGACAGCATTGAGTACCAAACAATGCACCTGCGTGAACGACTCATTCACCGAGAAAAGTGTTTGACATTGGCAATGCTGGTGAGTTGGTGATGAATTTAGTGAAACTATTATTGCATGAGCGCTAGCTGTGATGAGGAAAAGACTGGTGCTTACATTTGTGGTGGATTTGGTAATGATGTGAACTGCAATGGTGCTTGGCTGATGGCTTTCTGATGCTAGTGGTGGATCGTAAAACGACTATTAATGCAGGTCCTAAGTGGTCATATGGGTATTGGATACATATCATCTTAGGGGAGCGATATGGATATACTTAACATATATTATGATATTATCTGGGGATATCGAAGTAAAAACTCTTAGCATAGTGACTCATCGTTAGTCTGAAGATTATCATTATAGTAGTATACGTAATGTTATCATACGAAACAAACATAAGTGATATTCAAGCACTACAAAGCGACAAATACTTAATCCCACAAAATAAAAAAAGAGATACCCAGATTCAATTCCCAATGGGAAAACCACCGCCTCAAACACTTAAGAAGGTATGAGTGGAAACCGCAAATTTTTACGAGATGATATAAAATAATATAAATCGTTTTGATACCTTTTGATCTGCCAAAGTCTTTGAATCCTCTAATATATGACCAGTTTCTAGTAATATCAAGCGCTGATCAATAACTGGTTGATCGATGAGTGTGTGCAATTTCTGCTTGATATCAAAAATTGTCTCCGTTGGATCACATCGTACAAAGTAGGTTGTCTTTTCACGCTTAACACGGATATGCATAGCCTGCATGCAGATGCAACATACTAGTTTTGATAATATTTCGACAGACAAAACACATCGAGAGGATAAAAGAGGGACTACCACTGTAGGTCGACCTAAAGTTTGAATGTCATATTGATACCAGTATCCACTAAAAGAGGACAGTTGAATCATAATTTCGATCAGTTGAAATAAAGTTAATTGATGCAAAGAAACTTTTGCTCCTGCATGGGGGTGTAGTAGTTGTATGTACTAATATATATAATTACAAACCAAACACTTTCTTCACTATCATTAACTGAGCATCCAATAGGAAAGGTGCAAAAGATATTCTTCTCCTTCAGGAAAGTTGAGAAAGGTATTCACTTGCCAGCTCAAACTATCGTCTTTTTCAAATGATTCAATCAAATTCGATATACACTAACATTACAAACGTCTTAAACAACAGGCCATACCGAATTTTCAATTTTAATTGTTTTCTAAAATTCAATTGTCTCTATAGCCCCCTAAAAACTATCCCGAAAACAGGAAAAAAAAAACACAAATACAACAACCTAGATCAAATCAAACAAAACTCAGACGATCTCACAAAATAAACCAAAGTAAAAACAAATAAAAGTTACCATATCGATGGGGGGGAAAATGGTGTAGAAGTAGAAGAAGAAGCCAAACTAGATGACCGTTGCCACGGTAGGGGGCCGACCAAGAATCTCTTGCAGTCACTTACAAATTATACCCTCTTAACACCCAGCTTTTATCCAGTAGCAAGTTTAGAACTACTGCATACACACCGCTTGTTTATTTCACTGGTTGTTCTAGTTTTATTGAAGCCCCTGCAATGTGAAGGATTATATTTTATATGACAAGCTAAAAGCATTTGCAAATAATGGGAACGGGAAGTTAAGTTGAGAAACAAAAAGCTAAATTCATACTAAGAACTCTCGGAAACTATGTCAAAGGACCAAACATAAAATACTATACACCCAAAATTTGAAGCCTTATTCCCCACAACTTGCTGAAACAGAACAAAGTATTTGAATAGGTAACATATCAAACGAACAAGAACAACACAGAAGAGGAAAGAAGGTTACTTGATCAATTGCAGAAGTGAAGGCATGAATTGCCCTCCAAATTTTAATTACCTCATATATATCAACAACTCTAGAATCAAAAGAATACTACTTCAGTTCCAAACCTTAATACATTTCGAAACTAACCCGAATTTGGTCTGATACCCAGATTCCATTAAAATAGCTCTGTGAGGCATTTTATCAAACAGCAAACCATCAATTTTACTACGTTACAGGTCTGTATTGATATACATAAAATCGTTAACACACCACTTCTCAAAATCACCCAATCACTTAAATTTAGGATACAAATTATATTCATCACTTTTCATTACAACAGATATCAGAGAGGATATTGGTAAACAACCCCATACCTTTCAAATCCCTTAGATTTTTCTCACGGCAGTCTTGAGATCTGTGATGTCGTTTTTGCCTTTGTATTTGTTTTAAATTCTTGTGTTATATTTCGGCAGTAGGAATTTGGGGTAGGTGAATTCAGAACCAGAAGGCGAGCTGATTCTAGCTTAGGTTTATGTTGTATGACGGACAGGACTCGAGCAATTATGGTTGTTGATTCTCTTTAGATTTAGAATTGTGGTCCGGGTCAGGTCGTCCTAACGGGTCGGTAAACCAGACCTATAACCGTCTTCTTCTTACCGAATCTCTCTGATAGGTAGGGCCGTACATAGTACAGTTTGGAACGGTTTTATCCTATACCAATACCAGAACCGTCGAAAACGGTTTTTCATTTTCTAAATTGTTCCATACCATTTGCCAACATTTATTATTACCATGGATTTGTCACGGTTTGGTATAGGACCAACGGTTTATTGTTACTTCTGTCAGTTCAAGAAACCGATACTTCAAATTGAACATTTCCACAAAAAGAGATATTCATTCATACTTCAAAAAGAGAGAGATTCGTTTATACTTCAAAAGAGAGTTTTACATTTCCTTTAGTTTATGGGAAAATCCATATGAAAATGATAAAACAATCAATCAATAAACAAAATGCACAACAAAGCATCTTTTCTCACAGAATAAGAACAATAATCACACCATTTCTCTTTCTCCAATCTTGATTAGACGGTATAGATTTGATTTTAAGAATAATATTTATGGCTACTATTAACCGAATTTTCCAATAGTTTACGGTTTGGTATTTATAGTTCACCATTACCATACCAATATCAACGGTTTTTACAAAACAAGAACCATGCCATGTGTGAATAGGGTAATACTCTTAATCCGATCCGAGTCTCAGAGGTAGCACCGATCTAACTCATTTCTCTCTCTTTCTCTCTTGTAATGTGTGGTCTTATCTTTCTCTCTCCAAAAAAGTCCTCCTTTGTGATCTCTTTAGAGTCCTATTTATAGGGAATCCCTTTTACCCTTGGGTGGCCATATGCCCTTTTAACCACTTATTAACACAATTGCCATTCCTTACCTCTTGATTACCCAAAATGTCCAGACCCAAGCCCAACTAGATAGACCTAAACTAGTATGTATCAAGCCCATTAGGTATTAATAGACTTGGGTCATCCACACCATGCCATGCCATTATATAGATGGTACGGTTCGATTTAAGCCTAAACGGTTTGGAACGGTGCGGTTTTACGGTTTGTACCATGCCATGATAGTGATAGTGATCTGTTTTTTTGCAACATTTAAAGACATACCCTTTATGCTCTTTTACAGCTCCTCTAGTAGATAACCCGTACCATGATGGCACAAAAATGAACATGTGTTTTTAGTGCTGGCTGGCCATGATTCGTCTTGGTAAATTCATGATTCGTTACACTTTGTCATTTGTTTAAAAAGGCTTGGAAATTGGAACACATAATTTGTCTAAAAGGGGTTGAATATGCATTTTCATGTTAAAACTATTCTACGAAGCCAGTAAGGATGATAAACAATAAGAACAACTCCCACAAAACAATCAATGTTCACAGTTCAAGCCAGTGGTAAACCGAACAACATAAATTCCCAGATTGTTTTTTTTATCTTAGTAACCAAAAAATAATTCGATGATAGTTTCAATCCGTTAGCAATATTCATATGTGATGCCATGTTTTTGCGCAGTCTCAATAGTACATGTTAACAAAGATTGGGAGCATTGGAGGTGCAGTCGATCTGTCAGCAAGATAAGTCTGCCAAGGTAAAATGATACTCAACGACAAAGCAGTCTTATTCGCATGGAATAAACCTCTTATAACTTTTGAAGCAACAATATGATGTTCTGAATCAAGGTAAGCACTTGGCTCATCTATATCGTAGGCTGGATTCGACATAAAAAACATTGTAAAAATGTAATTTTAATCACTCTTCCTAAAATCACGATCAAATTAACTTTTGGTTAGAATATCATTACTATTGGAGGATTTGAATAAGCTACCCATGGTTTGTTCTGCATCAGTTTTTCATTTGAATCTTCATAATAAGTGGGTGGTTATAATATGGCAGTGGCAATGCGTTACGGCTGTCTAATGAAGAATTAGAAAAAATCACAATAACAAACTAATAAAGCATAGTGCTTGTAAAATTAGGAGCACATACATCAACCAATAACCAAGTATGCGCTATTTTTTAACACAAAATTGAGTACACAGGCTGTAGATTAATCGAACTAAACTTAAAGAAACACCACAAATTCATACTTCTTTGAACTGTTAGCCTAAATTCAACCTCTACTTAGACAGTCAAAGTTCTACTCTCTGTTATCTCTTTAATTAAGATATCTGACTGCGATTTTCTCCGTCACACTTATGCTTGCTTACTTTGCAATACATCTCTGCCTTTTTATAAATCCTTAACTATTTTTAGAAATGTTTTGCAACTGTTAAAGTTCTATATAGAACCTCAAATACTGAACTCAAATTCGTCAATACCTTTTCAATTTGAGTAATAAGCTACCAAAATAATACACCCAAATTAAGTTTTTCACCGGGGTGTTATGTCGAATTGTTAAAGTTCGTGAAAAGAGTTCTATTTTACTGAGTTATTTTACTAATTAGTTGAGTTCAACGTTACACAAAAGAAAAATCAACATAAATCCTTATCACAAAAGTAAACGTACACGTATTCGTAGATGAAACAGCAAGTTTTGAGTCAACAATAACCTGGTACCCATTTATCCGTTAATAAACCCATCAACAGTGAAGTTATGAACCCATCGAATTGAATCAGATGCAAAGTTAGGTTAGAACAAATTTGATTAGAAAGATTGATTAGAGCGAACTGGATAAATTGGATTTGTTTTTTCAATTGGGGTTAGGTTGAAATCCTATGAACTGAAACTGAATTTGCGGTTTGGTTGTGATAGTCGATCTGAGGAAGAGAAAAAAAGAAAAAGGAAGGGAGAACGTAAAGTACATACTTACCCCTCCATTGTTTGGTATTTACAGGAAAGTGCATAGGAAAAGAAAATCCAGAGGAGCTACTTAGGCTTGGTTTGGTATTGCTTTTATTTTTCTAAAAGCACTTTCAAAATATATATTTGGTAATATTTTTTTAATTGTGTGTTTGGTTAAAAAAATTCAAAGTGCTTTTCTTGAGAAGCACTTTGGATTTAGGCCAGCTTTAAAAGCTAGGGAGGAGGAGCTTTTAAAAGCTAAAAAGCACTTTGAAAAAATATTTTCATGTTAATTTCACTTTATAACCCTCTAATAATTATTAAATGACAAAAATATAACCTTAAATCTTTCATACAATGAATGAATCGCAAATGTCTTATATTAATGATCTAATTCAATATGAAGGAGATATCATTTGTGTCTTATAATATGAAGGAGATATCATTCAATTCAATCATGATATCTTACTTCTGTTAAAATTTTCAAATGGATCTTTAAAGTATGAGATTTTTTTATTTATTTTTTTTGTATATGAAGGAGAAATTGATCATTTCTGATCGAATCACTGGATATTTGAACATATAATATGTTTGTATGAGTGTGTTTGATTGAAATTGGTTAACAATTCTTTTGGTTATCTTAAATTTGATCTTGGTTCGATGAATTGTTAGAACAAAAAAGTTAATTTTAATTTGCCGGGACGTTTTCTGTGACGGACAGGAGCGCAATTTTTCATCACAGAAAGGCCTCCCAAAAAGTCGGCCAATAAGAATAGTGATGAAATATAAGGATCCATCTTTAAAACTTGAAACCCTAGATATCCCTTGTTCGCTACAAACTCAAATGAAAACAATCATTCGATTGAGATCTGCATAGAGTTATGAAAACTCAGCAGTCAGTCAGTCTGTTCAATTAACCCACAGATGACAAAACCACATGTGTGGCGGTGAGGACTGCTAAATAAAACCATTGCCATCCAGATTTATCTCTGGTTGTAGACGAATCTGGACCGCAAGTTAGCTTATAAGGATCTGTGTTATAGGAAGATTATTAGATACTCTTAGAAATAAAACCCTTATAATTTACCCTTACTCAACTTAAAATATACCCTTCCCAACATTTATCTTCTTGAGACACCCTCCCTTATATAAATGTTTTCGTTGTTTCTCACATTGCATTTTTTCACTTCAAAAACATATGAAACCACCTCCTATCACCACCGACACTAACCAACACAACCTCCGCTACCACCACCACAACCTTAACTCCACCACCACCAACCACCACTACAACCTCCTTCGGCAACCACCACCACCACCACCTCCAGCAACCACCACCACCACAAACAACCACCAACCACCATCTTCTGCCACCACCTCCACCTTTTGGCGCCTCCAGCAACCATCACCATCTGCGCCGCCACCACCGCCGCTGACAGATATTAGTTCCAACAAGACTTCCTTTACACCACCAGATTCTGGTGTCCAGTTGGCAACTGGACACCATAATTGTAGGCAACAGGAATCCCTGTGCACCACCAGATTTTGGTGTCCAGTTGCAAACTAGGCCATATTTTATGCGTCCAGTTGCCAACTGGAGACCATACCACCTTTCATGTGTCTAGTTGCCAACTCGACACCATATTGGCACTAAATGTGAAGCTAACTAGGCAAGATGGCACCAAAAAGTACAGTCAATTAGCCTAGATGGCACCAAAAAGTGCACACCCAAAAATGTAGATGTAAACTTTCGATCATTTTGACATACACGAATAAGTGAACCTAACGTGAGTCGAACACGCATATTCTGACATGGAGTCAGTCGTGCTACCATTGCACCACATGTTCATCAAGTAAGGAGCATTTCTATGATATGTAAAGTCAACTATCTTTTAGAAGTCGTTCGTAAGATAAACAAAGGGATTATAAACAAAAATGAACATAAAAGGGTAAATGAGTTAAGCAAACAAACCATTCCAAACATTCCGATCTCTTCGTGGTTAGTGACACTTAATGTTTGAAAAAACGTCATCATGCACCGCAAATGGATGAATTTACTTTGAATCCAAACAAAACAAATCAACAAAAATGTGGTTAACATCAAGAACATAAAATAAAAAAAAAAGTATGATCCAAGAGATAGATTTGCATCATTAATATTTAATAATGAAAGTTTTCGGGTATTGTTATATCTAAATGAGTTATACCATAGTTTAAAGAAATGAAATTAGTTCTCAAACAGCTTCACAATTCGAGATTCACGGAAACCTATCGAAGTGAACTTAATTCACAGATTGCTATTATGCATTTGGAAATAAGATTCAATGACTACTTAGCTTCCAAGCAAGCCTCAAGTGGTGCAGCTCTGGCTCATGGAGAATCTGGTCATGTTTATGATTGATGTGACTCCAATGAGTGTACATTTGCACCAAATGACTCATTATGTGAACTCTGATCAAGGATAAATGAAGTGGTGTATGGAATCGTTACACTAACTTAATTAGTTGAAGATTAAGTATTGTGCAATCCAAAACCACTTACTTTCAAGTTCAATTTTAAGTCATAATAATCAGTTGCATACCAAACTCTAAAACATCGAGTTTACCATTTATCCAACAACATTAACTTACAAGTTTACATATTAATATTGTAGGATAAACCTAAAGCTTACAAGTCTAAGACAATGTCACCAACTAATTGCCAAGGTGTATGCACTCCCAATTAGTCCTACTTTTTCCTGTATACAAATCTTTAACAACAACACCAACTCTTCTATTAAAATATTGTTGTTGATTATTTTATATTCACCTTCAAAGCCTTAAGTTGCTAGCTAGATCTGTTTATGTTTTTACCAACAATTAGAAGACTCGTCTAATCAAAAGTCATTTTTTTTACATGAAATGCACACTTGAACTCTACGCTGACCTTGGTTTTACCAGTTGATACACATATATGTAGAGAACAAAAAGAGTCTTAAGACACAACAAAATCAAAATCAATACGTAAAAATATGCAATAGTCATACTTGTTTCAGAGATGAATCAAAACCCAGTAAACACATAAATTAACTTAAATCAACACAGAAGCAAACACAAAATAAAAATCAATATAATTAAGATTCAATAAATGGAACATGCAAATCTGATATCCTTAAAATCAAATTGATTTTCATCTTCACCACCACTGCCACCTAAAAGAACAGCCGTTGATCTCTACATCTGATGAGTCAATCCGTATGCTTTCTTACTATTGGTCCATGTCAGCGTTAGTGACAAGCTGTCTGTGACAGGCTGTATTGTTATTTAGTGTGCGTTCTTATGTCGATTGTGTACCCTATAAATATCAGTATCATGTGTCTGGTGTCTATAACGTTATTGTAAGATCCCATATTTCTGTAATAAAAATATCATTTCTACTATGGTATCATAAGATATCTTCCGGTGCTACAAACGCCATTAATGGTGCTTCAACAAATTTTATTAAGCTTTTTCAGTCATTTCTTTCATTAACTTTCTCTGTTTTACGTTCTTTCATTTCGTATTTTCTTCGATTTCTTTGTAATTCTCTATGTTTCATCTACTATTTCCATGGTGACTGCACCCTGCTACATATAAATCTCGTGTTTCTTCAGTTCCTCACAGTCAAATTCATCATATGATACCTATTAAACTTACTGAAGATAACTATCAGGTTTGGAAGAATTTGGTTATCTCTGTTTTCAGAAACTACAAAGTTCTAGGTTTCTTAGATGGATCTTCTTTGTCTCCACTTACTGATCCAGGTTATACAAATTGGCATGATGATGATGATTCTCGTATCATATGGATTCAATCTATTATATTAGATTCGATCATTCCGCACATTGTTGGAGCTGAATCTATTCAGGAGCTATGGGAGAATGTTGAAAGTAGATTTTCTCACTCATGTTGTTCAATTACGATCTAAACTTCATACTATTAAGCTTGGATCAGGTACTATATCTCAAATTTTATCTGAAATCAATAGAACTACCGATGCATTAGCAGCAGCAAGTACTATTATTTTAGGTGATGAACACATTGGTTTGGTGTTAGATGGTCTTAATTCGGATTATAGAGGCTTTGATACTACTATGAGATGTAGATTTCCTCAAGTAACACCAAGGGAATTACATAGTTTACTTCTAAGTGAATAAGTTACGGTTAAGCAATTTAATAATGAGTTGCTTACTAAATCTAACAACAAAGCATTTTTTGCTTCAACATCTAGATTTGCTTCTTCTTCTCATCAGAGTCGTGGAAGAGGTAGAGGTCTTGGAACACCTTATATAACTTTTCTTATTCATCAGTTACATCTCCTTTTATGCCTAATTTTTCATATCGACCTCCACAAGATTATCATAGAGGATATTCACAATATCAAGTATATCCTGCTCCATCTTATCCACCAACACATGGTGTTGGACCTTCTTCTTCTACTTATGGTCCAATGCCTCTTCCGTATACTTCTTTAAAGAAGAGTGTATGTCAAATCTGCAACAAAGTAGGGAATTATGCTCTTGATTTTAGACACAGGTTGAATTTCGTGTATGAAAATGTCAATACACCAAATACACTTAGTATTATGCTTGCCTCAACTAATATCATGAAAGAAAATTCTTGTTTTGCGGATTCTGGTGTTAATAATCATATTACAACTGATGGGAATGAGTTGACAAGTCCATCTGCTTATATCTGTGACATTTCAACTGAAATACAAACAACAAATGGAGAAGGTATGTCTATCCCGAGAACTGGTTTTACAACTAAGAGTGCTCTTGGTTGTTATTTTTACCTTTTTAATGTTTTATTAGTGCCTAAATCTGCACATAATTTGTTGTTTGTTCATAAGTTCACAAGTGGCAACAATTATTCTATTATATTTGACTCTCTTGGTTTTCATGTTAAGGATCTTTCAACTGGGAAGATCACTTTACAAGGTCCACATGAAAATGGTCTGGATCTAATAAGGTTTGTTTCCTCAGCACAGAATAAAGCTTTGTCTACTGTATCAAAAGAGGCATTGTCCAGTGTTAGTATTACTGCAGCTATTTGGCATCAAAGATTGGTTCATCCATCATTTCAAGTTCTTCAAAAGGTCTGCCATTCTCTATCTTTGTCAGGTATAACCAATACTCCTCTATTTTGTGAAGAATGTCAACTTGGAAGATCTCACAAGTTCTTCAGAGGCATGTCTACTTATAGAGCTACTTATCCTATTGAGCTTCTAAATATGGATTTATAGGGTCCAAGTCCAGTAATTTCTACTTGTTCTTTTAGATACTATGTTAACATTGTAGATGATTACTTAAGATTTTGCTGGATTTTTCCTTTACATGACAAATCTGAGTTCAGGAGTGTCTTCTTTCACTTCAAAGCTTTTATTAAGAAGTTTTTAAAATTGTAGCATTGTAACAAACAGAACTGATGGTGGTGGTGAATTTCTAAATAAAGAATTAAGTTCATTTCTATCTTCCAATGGTATTTCTCATGAAATTTCTTGTCCTCACACTCCGGAGTGAAATGCATCGGCTGAATTCAAACATAGACACAATGTTGATGTGGGAAGGACTTTTCTTATTCAATCAGGTTTGGATAAATCATATTGGATTGATTCTTTTTATACAACTAACTATATCATAAACAGAAGACCTTCTAGGATTGTCGGTAATGTTTCACCGTATGAGAAATTGTTCGTCAAGAGACCTGATTATTCTTTGTTGAGGGTTTGTGTTTCAGCTTGTTATCCTTGGCTTAGACCTTACACTGCTCATAAACTGGAAACTAGGAGCATCAAGTGTGTTTTCATTGGTTATAGTGGTCAACACAAGGGTTATAGATGTTTGGATATCAAAACTGGCAGAATATACATCTGTAGACATGTGGTATTCAATGAAACAGATTGTCCTCTTAAATCTTCAAGAAAGAATTTTGTTCTCTCATATATGTCCAGACCACAAGATGATATTCCCATTGTTTATGTTATTAAGTGTTAGGGCATCGTCCGGTCAAACCCACTGGCGTTGGTATGTCAAGCTAGTTGTCAGTTTTAAGTGTCAAACACAATTCTTGATTTAGTCTACTATAGTTTAGATTTCGGAATTGGAATATAGACGAAGTAATAGAGACCTTGAAGATGAACCTCTTGGTGAGTAGTGCCTTCTTGCATGGTGATTTACAAGAAGATGTGTATATGATTCAACCTCTTGGTTTTGTGGATCCAGGAAAACCTGATTGAGTATGCAAGTTGAATAAATCAATTTATGAACTTAAGCAATCTCCTAGAGCTTGGTACGAGAAATTACATAATGTTCTGGTGTCTCATAACTTCAAAGATTCTAGTGTTGATACTTCTTTATTTCTTCAGAAAGAGGGTTTAAGAATTACAATTAAGCTTGTTTATGTGGATGATATTTTGATCATTGGTAATTCACATGAGTTATGTCTTACATTGATAAAGCATTTGTATGGGTATAAAATCTGCATAGGTGCATCATGTTCTATAGCCCTCAGATCTCATACTCACACACACATTAACTTAAACATTATATAAGGTGCGATGACCTCAAGAACAATACTGAAGACATGTAAAAAAACATTAATCAAAGGACTAAACGTATCAAGATTATATTTCTGTTTTGCTACTACATGGATATGATCCTAAGGAGCTAGAGGAGATACAGACCTAATCCCTCTCTCGCCACTTAGGTTACACCCAAAAATTCCAACCCTTATAATGTTTTCCAAGCTCGCCTTATATAGGCCGAGCTTGGGTGGTTTACAGCTAATAAGACAAGGGACTCAATCGTGGTGGTGTCAGTCCTTGTCGAGTAAGGCGGTTCCTTCGGCGGTACTCCGAAGATGGCTTGGGGGCTTCGGTCCTTCGAGGCGGGGTCCGAATCCTTTTCTTCTGATTCTTCACTCGGCGTGCTCAGACTTATCTTTCTTTGGTTTGGTCCCGAAGCTTCGCTACTTCTTCCTTCGGCGTGATCTTGCTTCTTGGATCTCCGACACGTGTCCCGAGGGGTTTTACCCTCCACAGTTTTCCTCTTTTCTTGTCCGAAGATCGAGGAGGTTCGGAGAAGAAAACCCTTGGCGTCTCGTCTTCCCCGACACGTGTCCTTCTTTCGGTTTCTTTAACTGACACACGTAACTTCAAGTGTTTTTCGAAACCCTCGCCTCTTTTTCACCGGCTACCTACTGCGCTGGTTCCATCCCTTTTTATTTAAATTCGCTTACTCTCGCCTTTCCTTCCTTCTTTCTTCCTGCAAAATTTTATCGCTTTCCGAAACGTCTGATTGTTCTTGGAGTTTTTCTCTATTGTATTCTTCCTTGGGCCATGGTAAGCTTTTGAGGTTTGTCCCCCACCATTTTGTTTGGCTTTTGTTTGCTACTCCTTTTAACCTTTTCTCTGTTTCAGGCTTCTGAAAGTACTTCTTCTGGTAAGGTGCTGCCCCGGAAAATGGTGGATCCTCAGAAAATTAGTTGGGAAGAAAGGGCGCGACTTTATGGGTTTAACCAAACTCTTTTTCCATGTCGAAGCTTGGGTAAGGAAGTTCTGTCTCCTGAACTGCTTTCTGTTCAAAAGTGTAGTAATAGAAGGTTGATCGTTTCCGGCGAACAACTCGGTGCCGGTCTTCCTATTCCGTTATACAATCCGTCCAATCCTCTTTTTATGAGATTTATTCCAAGATTGTCCCTCCTTGTGGTGTGATGCAATTGAATAGAAATTCTATTCGGGTTATCAGCGAATGGGTTGCTCGCTCGGAGGGCAAGTCGCATTACTATAAGGAACTTCCCGAGGAGCTTAAACGTTCTCCAGATTTCTGGACTGCTGAGAATTTTTTCAAGTACTACAAGGTGGAAAAAACTTTGCTCAAGGAGAAAGCTCCCTGAAGTGTGAGCTTAGGTAAAGTGGCCGACTCTTCTCATGCTCTAGGAGATGTGGACCTTACTAATTTTAAAAGGAATACGCTTCTTCGCCACTCTAGCGACGAGGTGTGGTTTTCGAAACTCGTGCTCATCGAAGGTCCCGTTATCTATGGCTACGAAGATGAGGAGGGGAGAGTTGAACGTACGAAGTTTAAGGATGGGCATGATTTTCCTGTTACTGATTTCTACAGAATTCACTTCTCCAAAGCGGAGCGTAAGAAGTCTCAGGAAAAGATTGTTCTTGGCAAGATGAGGGTAAGATGAAGTTGATTTTTCGTTAATTATTTTTGAATTATTTTGCTCATGTGTCTTCTTGTTTTTTCAGAAAATGGAGCAAGGGAAGTTAAAGAACCGAGAGGCTTCAGAGCATGGCGATGATCCGAAGAGGAAGAGAAAAAGGTCTTCGAGGTCAGCTTCTGCTGGAAAGGGGGGAAATGGTCAGGTGATAAACACTTCCTGCCTCAGTTACGCAATAGGTATGGATATTTGCCTCTGTTTAGAGCCTGACAAATTGACTGCTTTTCAGCAGAACAAGGTGTTGTTGGTTGATGATGGTGCTGCGAAGTTTTCTTTATGTGATCTGAATCGAGAGAGGAGCGCTACTCTGGTTCCGAAGAAAAGAGGCGTGAAAGCCGCCGTCCCCGCGGCATTACCGAAGGGGCCTGTCACAAGAGCTGTTAACACAGGTTTAGCTGATTTGTCTACTGTGACTATGGAAGAAGTGGATGATGAAGAGACCGAAGATGAGAGGCCTCAGATTTTTAAGAGATTAAGAAGGGGGTCAGTGAATGAGCGTCTTTTTCGTGAGTCATCTTTGATGTCGGTTTCCCAAATTGCAGTACCCTCGCAGGGGCCTTCTTCTTCTTTTCCTGATGGTGGTGTCCCCAGTCCTGGCCAGCCCGATATGAATTTAAATGAGATCTTCTTGTAGGCTCTTCTCTAGATTTGTCGGCATCGGCTACTGTAGGTACTCCTTCGGTCCCTATTACCTTTGTTCAGAGGCCTTGCTCGGATGTCGAGGCCCAAAATTTTTTAGAGCAGAGTTCTTTTCCTGGTCCGTATGCCAAAGATTTAGCCAATCATCTGAAGGCACATGCGAGAGACCCTCAGAATCATCCCTTAGATCCTTCGGTGGCCGAGTTTCTTTCTCAAGTTTTTTCTGGCTCCTGGAATAGGAGTACTCTTGCCTCAGCAGTTACTAATCATTAGTCATTTATTGAAGCTGTGAGTTCATTTCTTGGTTGTCTTGCCCTATGTGTTTTTTGTTTGCTGTTTTGATCTTATGCTTGCTTCTTTTCAGCAAAGGCATCATGGAATGTACTTGCTGGATCTGGTTCGCACCCTAAGTCTTGAGATTGCTCGTCTTGACAAGGACAATCAACTCTTACGGCAGGAGAAGGGTGGTCTTACAGGGGACGTAAAGGGTTTGAAGGAACGCCTTGAGACTGCTATGACAGAGCGAGATGGTTATTCCCAAGGTATGGAGATTCAGAGAGAGCGAGCTTCGAAGCTGGATACGGAGCTACATCTTTCTCGTGGTGTGTGTGAGGAAAAGGATGTCAAGATTGCAGATTTAGGTAAGGAGGTTTCGCAGCTTAATGATCATATCCAAGGAGAGACTGCGCGGACTGCCTTGTTTAGTCGCAAGCATGGTCGATATCTGTTTAGGAATTTAGGTATGAGGCCACCCTATTACTCTAATGGCCTGAAGGATCCTGATGCCTCACTAGAGTCTGATAAAGATCTCATTTCGTCCGAGAATGTTAAGTTAATAGTGGCTCAATTGCAAACAGCGAAGCTTGAAGAGGATCTTGAAAAAATGGGTAGCGATACTGATGGTGGAACTGAAAGTGAGGAGGATAAATGTATTGGTGAGAAGCTGAAGGGGAGTAATGATTTTGATGCCGAGAGACCGAAGATGGGTGACAGGATCACTGACGAGAAGCCAAAGGAAAGCGGTGGGATTGATGGCGAGAAGATCACTGAAGATCCTATTGGCGAGGAGCCGAAGGTGAGTGACGAACCTGCTGGCGAGAAGCCAAAGGAGAGTGGTCTTGTCGATGTTCCTGATAATGGTTCTAGGATTAATGTCGAAGCTCGGGGTCCGGTGGATGAGATTAATGCCAATAGTGCTCCCGAAGTTTCGCCTTCGCTTGTGAAAAATGGCGGCGAGCCTTTGGTTCCACCCCAAAATAATCCCCAGGGTACTTTTAAGTCTGATGATGCTGTGTAAGAGGATTGTTTGAAGATCTAAAATAGGGAGTGTGTTCCTCCTGTCACTTCTTTTTTGATTTCTTGCCTTTGTTCTTGTATATTGAATATCAGACTTGTGTATTTGTTGCCTCTTTTATTCTTGATGCGATGCTGTTCTTTGCTCTTGTTGTATTTACTTTGCTTTTTATTTATTTTGAACGAGAGATTGCTTTTTGTCGATGGCTCTTATGGCTTCTCGAGGTGCAACTTCGGGGCTTACTTCGATGTAGGAGATAGTGAACCAAGCTAGTGGGGGCTTACGGATCACCCTTCCCAAAGGCTTTGAGTTACTCGCACTGGTTTCAAGCAAACACTGGCTATTGAGAGCATAGGCATCCGCTCGCCTTATTACATTAGGTAGGTACCGAAGATATTTGCTTATCTTCCTAGAGGGCATGGTGGCGCCCTGGTAACCTATTTTTATCCTAAGTAAATGTAGGAGCTTATAATGGATGCCCATTTTTCAATAATAAAGTAACACAATGGGGGAGTGCCGGTCAAGGCTGGAGCTTAGACATGGCACTTTTCTCTTATCGCGGCCTAAAGTTCGACCCATCTATATCTTTGACAGCCCCCCCTCGAGGCTTAGTTTTTTTAGAGGGGTCCCTCGGCTGCGTACTTCGTTGCTTGTTTTGAGAGCGAAGCAGCTGCCTCGGGGTTCCATCCACCGCTATAGGTAGATGTTAGTCCCATTTATTATCCCCTCGACGCCTCGGAAAGAGAGGTCCTCATGGTCGTGTGGTAGTGGGCGTGAATGTATCATCAGCTTATATAGCCTTGATTCAAGGCGCCCACCGCTAACGGGGTGTCTTGTGGGTAGAGGACTGTGTCACATAACTCGTAGGGACCTTACGATTTATATGAGCATCAGCTCTGTGCCTGCTTTTCGAGGTCTTTTATTGATTGTTTGGCGTTTTTGCCTTGGCGTTAGAGCCCTTTTTTTTTTTTTTGCGACAAGGCACTAGAGGAGATATGGCGTTATAGCCGGTTCAATCGTTGTGGCTTGAAAGCCTTTGCGTGCCTGCCTATTTAGATAGGGCTGTTTAGACTTTGAAGCTTGTTTCCATGAGCTGCTGCAAAAAAGAAAAAATATCTATTTTTGATTCGCTGATTGACAGTATTCATACATTTGCACGTTTGATATTTTTATACACTTGTACTCTGTGGATATTTGAATCCTGCTCTTATCTTATATTAAATTGCATATGCCCTTTCTCTGTTGTCTGCTTTGTATTTACCCATTTTGTATGGTCTTTTGCGTCGCCTGGCAGCTGTTACTTCGGAATGAACAAAAGGTGATTCTAGGATCCTTTGCTGAAAGTGTAGCTGTGATCGAGGGTCGTCTCCTGCTTTGTAGTCGCTGGTGTGGTTTGCTTGACATCTTGTGCTGTTTCCAGATGTGTTAACATTGACCGAGTCTTAGTCTGTGTGCTTTATTTTGTGGCATGTTCCGTCCTCCTCGATGCTTCGCTACCTGTTTGTTTCTTCTTCGATGCTATATTTCTCGGTGGTGATTTTGATTTCGCCAAGCCTTTGTTTTATAAATGTTACATGTTAAATTGGTAGACTGAATGGTGATAATGGTTGGTTTCTCTGCCGCGAGAGTTGGATAGTGGCGTGGGGAATTGTAAAAGGCATGCAGCTACTTTATTGGGTAATGTGAGGTTATGGCGTCTTAAAGCATTGGTGCGTTTATCAAGGGAATCATTAATGCAGTTATTACTTTTCCCAAATTGTAACGTCTGTAACTTGTTTAAAGTTGATGGCTTGGTGGGGCCGTGATTTACTATAAAAGGCCAAATTGTCCAACTGGTTTTGCAGTGTTTTTTGTGATAAGGTGTCTTTTTAAGAAAAGATGGTTGACAGAGGGAAAACGCCTATGGAGGAAGGAAGTAGCAGGATAAACCCAAGCAGTCGGAGAGAACATGTTCGAATGATAATGGAGATGGAAACCGTTTTTTCAAGTGGTGGTTCTTCTAGAAGGGAAAGTAACCCTGATAAGGTGATTCGCCTTTTCGATCATCTCATAAGGAGTGATGAGAGAAGGATAGAACAGAGGATGAGAGAAGACGGTGGTCCTTCCTATGACTGCCGTATGTATGAGACGAGATCGGTTTTTCGTCGTCATAGTGAAGAAATTTTGTTGATGCTGGGAGAGGATCTCGTTATTCCTGATGACGAGATAAGTGTAAAGGTTGAAGTAAAAGAGGAGGTTGATAATGCTGGTCCGTCTGCCGCCGCTTTTATCCCTGTTCCACCGGTCGATGAACCTGTCGCAGATGTGAATGATCTCATCCCGGAGGTTTTTGTCCCCGAGGAGAATGTTGCTGCGATCCCTGCCAATGTGCCGATTATTGATGTGGATCTACTTGATGGTCTTGATGAAGATCGTGGTACTGTAGCTGGACGGCTTCGTGGTAGACGTACGAATGGGAGAAATTGATGTATTTTTCCCTTTTTTAAATGTATGTTTGCACCTTGTTTTTCTATAGAGTAGCTGTTATGTTTTTTAGAATCTTTACTTTACTTATTACTTTCTTTAGCTATCATTTTTACGGTATTAATGTATATCTTTGTTAGTATCTCTATTGGTGTCGAGTCTTATCTTTGCTAAATGTATATTTTACGAACTCTACTGTTTATATCCGAGTGCTCGTGCCGAAGGATTTATTCTTTAAGTGGTGTTATCCGAAGCGCATGTTTGTTGTTTGAATTACATTTGTTTTCTCCGAAAACTTTTTCTACCCCTTGCTGATCTGTACTGATAAATTCTTAGTTTTTTTTTTGTTTTTGTTTTTTTTTTTGACACCAATTTTAGGACGCCGAAGTTGTTTTATGGCTTCGTTGAGTGTTTCCGATTCTTATGATATGTCGTTTGTTCGTATGGATGCTCTTCTTTGAATCTCATAAATATCATTGTTCAAGGGCACCAGCGAGACACTCGTGAAAGTACCTTTCTGTAAGCCCTTCCGAAGATGATGTTTACTTTTTCCCTGGGTTATCCGTATTTTAGTGTTATTATTTTTATTTGTTTTATTGTTGTATTAACGAGAGTGCAGTTCGGACCTTCCTCGGGAAGTCTGCTTGTAAGAATATGTTTCTCGCTAGCTGGAAGCATCGCCCGAAGTACTTCGGACCTTCTTCGAGAGTGGTTCAGGTCTTCTTAGGATCCAAATTTGTTTCTTCTTGGTGACGGTCCCTATTCCTTGCACCGGTTCTTTTGGCTTGATCAAATCTCCGAAGTGCAGCGATCTTTTTAACGGTTGTATTTGGGTGATTCTTCTTTTGACGTCTTTTTCCTGCGTTTCTACAAAATATAGCAAATAAATGAGGTCCATGACTATATTCCGTTGGTCTTGTTATATAAGATTTGTAAAATCCTAAAAATAATTTTTTTTAAGCTGTTCTTGGCTGCTTTTTGTGATGGTGTCTCTTTCCCTTATGATAATAATATACGTATTTTGAAGGACAATTTATATATGTCGAATGTAAATTTGGGTGCGTCAAGGTTGAGAATTCTCTATGGGATTTCGACCTTGTACTTATTATGAAAATCAATTACCATGCTTGAAATGGATTTCATTATGTCAAGGTTTGAAACCCTTAGACGTTGATCTGACCATTTGATGATTTGCTCATAAAACCCTTGAACATGCTAAAGCCTTTAAGGATTTTTAGACGTTTAAGGTATTGGAGCGTTTCTAAAGAACAAGCTTTGAAGATTTTTTTTTTTCAAAAAAAATGAGAAAATTTATGAAAAATTTGAAAACCCGAAAAAATCACAGGCAAACCCTAAGTTGTTTTAATCAGTCCCTGTTTCTAGCGCCAAACTGTATGGGTATAAAATCTGCATAGGTGCATCATGTTCTATATCCCTCAGATCTCATACTCACACACACAGTAACTTAAACATTATATAAGGTGCGATGACCTCAAGAACAATACCGAAGACATGTAAAAAGACATTAATCAAAGGACTAAACGTATCAAGATTATATTTCTGTTTTGCTACTACATGGATATGATCCTAAGGAGCTAGAGGAGATACAGACCTAATCCCTCTCTCGCCACTTAGGTTACACCCAAAAAGTCCAACCCTTACAATGTTTTCCAAGCTCGCCTTATATAGGCCGAGCTTGGGTGGTTTACAACTAATAAGACAAGGGACTCAATCGTGGTGGTGTCAGTCCTTGTCGAGTAAGGCGGTTCCTTCGGCGGTACTCCGAAGATGGCTTGGGGGCTTCGGTCCTTCGAGGCAGGGTCCGAATCCTTTTCTTCTGATTCTTCACTCGGCGTGCTCGGACTTATCTTTCTTTGGTTTGGTCCAGAAGCTTCGCTACTTCTTCCTTCGGCGTGATCTTGCTTCTTGGATCTCCGACACGTGTCCCGAGGGGTTTTACCCTCCACACAATTACAGAATCATTTCCCACAGAAGAATCTTGGAGATTTGCATTACTTTCTTGGTCTAGAGGTGAAGAGAAATTATTCTTGTCTATTTCTCGGTCAGACAAAATATGTTCTTGATTTTCTAAACAAAACTGATATGATGGGAGCAAAACCTTGTTATACTCCAATGCAACTACATATTCAATTGACTGCAGCTGATAGTGTGTTAGCTACTTGACAATCCAACTGAGTTTAGGTCTCTTATGGGTGATCTCCAGTATTTAACCTAGACCAGGTTTGAAATCAGTCATGTTGTGAGTCAGGTTTGTCAATACATGCAGTCCCCTACTCCTGGTTCTCCAAAGGAACTCTAGATGTATATGGTTACAGTGATGCAGATTGGGCTGGCTCACCTGATACAAGAAAATCAATCGGGGGTTATTGTATTTTCTTTGGTACAAATCCTATTTCGTGGTCTAGTAAGAGACAATATTCTCAACTAAAGCGAAGTATAGCTGGTGGTGGTGGTGGCGGGACCGGCCCCCCCCCCCCCCGCCCCGCCCGCCACGTCCGGGCGGTCGGGGGGGGCGGGGGGGGGTGGGGAGGAAAAGGACAATTGTTGACCTTTGTATCTGACAGAGTCAATCCGTACACTTTCTTACTATTGGTCCATGTCGGCGTTAGTGATAGGTTGTATCGTTAGTTAGTGTGTGTTGTTATGTAGGTTGTGTACTCTGTAAATATCAGTGTCAGGGTTTTAGTGTCTGTAACGTCGTTTTAAGATCATATATTTTCTGTTATCAAAATATCATTTCTTTTACCGCCACCACCACCACCACCACCATCATCCTCAACGAATTTTAGAGAAGATTAGATATACTTCTCCTCCACCACCACCATCATCATTTATCATCGAAAGAAGAAGAAGAAGAAGAATCTCCGAATATTCTCCACGATCTCATTGAAATTTCTTTTTTTTAATCGGTATCTCATTGAAGTCCCTTACTTTTGTTGTTGTTGATTGCAGTTCACATTGCAAGGCAGTGGATTGTTGTTGATGGTGGCGATGGTGGTGGTTGGGTTTGGATTGATGATCGATGATGGCGGAGTATTTTAGGGCAGCAGATGGAGACGGAGGTCGATGAATGAAGAAGATGAAATGTAAAGATATCAAAATGTTAAATCAGGAATTGCTGACTCATTTGGAGAACTTAATTTTTAGCCTTACAAGGATATATGTGAAGGACCCTGAATATCAGGGAATTTGAATTAGTTTCCTCGCTCTAAAAGCATCTTGGGGATGTAGCTCAAATGGTAGAGCGCTCGCTTTGCATGCGAGAGGTACAGGGTTCGATACCCTGCATCTCCATAATTTTAATTTCCTGTCCTATTTTCATCTCCATAATTTTAATT
>JAJJMA010231473.1:23927-54149 GCA_023529015.1 Papaver nudicaule
CCATAATTTTAATTTCCTGTCCTATTTTCATCTCCATAATTTTAATTCCTGTCCTATTTTTTGTTGTAGGGTTCCTTTCCCTTTTTCTTCCTCCATTTCTTTTCCCTCTTTCGTTGGCATATATATCCCCACCACTTGCTTAAAGTAAACGTAGCAGGGGCAGCAAGGTTCTCTCACTGTGCTACTGCTACCAATGGTGCATACATACAGGAGCATGTGGCGAACCCCACATACTCGGTTACTCCATAATTACCATAGGGTGGTTCATTCCGTGAGAATATCTCCCTAAGAACACCTTACTCGTCGAAGGGTCACAAGTCAGAGCATAAATCCCTGTTCAACAAGTAGAATAAATTTGTAAGCAACGAACCATACAAGTCTTTACCAATAAAGAAGAAAAGCAAAAGTGACAAAAAGATAGTGCCAAAATATAGAAGTTTGAAGGGAACCAAATTTCAACTATCAAGATTCGACATGCTTTCGCAATGTGGATATCTGTTCCTGTACGAGCCTTCAACATCTTCCCGCCCTGACTTGTCCTTGCCATTGCAACCATAGAGAAATATGTTTGTGGGGGGTGCTCAATATCCAAGTATAATGTTTGGTTTGATCAGTAATCCGAGTATAATGTTATTGCTTGTTTCTTTGACTGAAGCCTAGTTTTTACCTAACCCAGATGCATATTTCTCAAACAAAATTTGTTCTGCTGCTGTAAACGAGAATTCCTCCAGGAACCTATAATCTCACTAACAAAACACCCCCATACATGTCTTCTGATTAACATATTATTACCACACTACTTCGTGAGTGGAATACTTGTGTTTAGGTGTTGCACATTGGAAGGTCAGTAAAATATATTGTGAGAAACAGAGATAGTGTGTGTTGTTGATCACATGCACTTAACCCCACATTTTCAATAACAAAAGTACATTGTCACATGGAGAGGAGAGGAGGTCCCCTACCCACTTGGGAGGTTTTTGTATTGTACTAGCACATCTTCTCTTCCTTTGACTACAAAAGAGAAAAGGAGGAACCATAGAGAGAAAAGGGTAGGGGTGGGACTTGGGTTGGTTGGGCGGGTTGGAGGGCTTGGCCGAGCCATGCGCGTGCTAAAACTTCTCAACCCAGGTTGCCCATGGAACCCATGGAACCCATAGAGGTGTGCCCACAACCCGCCCAATTTGTATCTTGGGTTCCTCGGGTTGGCCCATGATACATGTTGGAAACTAAAAAAAGTAACAAAACGAACAATATAATTGTGACAATAATTCCGATAAAAATAATTTTTTATTCGTTCATACTAATTAACTAATAAGGGAGACATGTATCATATGATGTAACTAATAAGCTGCTTCGTTCTTCGATTCATGCCTTAAGTCTTCAATCTTACTTTTCTTCAAGCAGGAGGGACAACACCACCTCCCTGGACTCCACCATTGATTTCAAGTAGTTCCATCTCTTCAAGCTCCTCTAGTGTCTCTTCAACATCAACTTGTTTTGATGAATTCTTAAGCCAATCTTGGGCGCAGATCAAACACTCAACAATTTTGGGTGTTAAAGAGCTTCGAAAACGATCAAGAACACGTCCTCCATTGCTGAATGCAGATTCTGAAGCAACACTTGATACTGGAATAGCCAAAATGTCACGAGCCATGCATGCAAAAGGGAGAAGAGAGGGCTGTCCTTCTCTCAATGTCCCTCTCTGTGTCTCTCTCGCATGGATAAGAACTGGTCATATCTCTCAATCCATCCAGACGCTGCAATAGGAAAATGGCTTCATTCAAGCTTTCTACAAACAAACCCATCTCTACCCATATTATTATAGGTGAAAAAGACTAGCCGAAGTCCTTGATTAGTAATGTTTATGGTGCATTTCTTACAATTCAGCTCACTCCTTTTAGAGATGGTTTAACATGCGCCGATTTGACTAATATCAGTGCATATTGATAAAATCGTGAGGATGATGATGACCCAAATTAACGAAAGATAACAACCAGCACTGATAACACCATTAACAAATAGCTTCCTCTCAAATAGGGTTTAAACTTAAAGTATCTCATCATAATTCTGCAAAGGAAACATGATTTCTCAAGACATAAAATGATTAAACTATCCCGATAATTTCTACATTTTGAATATTGATGGTGAAACTGATAACAGTTACCCAATAAGGTTGATCACCCCAACTTATAGAAACAATGAACTAAGTCCTAATAATAAGCTTACAGACCACGATGTGAAATTTTTTAGTATCTCGTTCATTCAATGACTATTATGCTCTTTACCAATTACAAACTCATCTTCAATATCAACTTCCTACCAGAAAAAATTGCAGACCACACCATGAAGAAAGTTTTGATTTTTTGCTATGCATTAATAGGTCGAATTCCGGTAAGTAACCAAGCAGTGTGATAATGGTTCCACATTAGTATTTTACATACAATGCAGGTTTGGCAATAGTACCAAAACACTTCACAGAACAAGGTGCCGCTCTCTTCTTCACGTTCTTTGTTCTTTTGTATCCCAATAATCCCTGGATATACTCACCTATTCTTCCCACTCCCGAGCGTAAGTTCCAGATCCTCGACGCCCATTTCATGAATTTTCTCTCCTTCCCATGGCTTCACTCTTGCATTCTCAAATTCAAACTCTGGTCCGCCCACTGTATCCTGAGAAAAATTCTGTTGAAGAACAGGCTTCATGAGATTAAATGTAGGTGACGATGGAGCAGCAGTAGGAGCGACTGTCTGAAAACTGACCCATCGACCCGAATCAACTGTTGAAGCATCTGATTCATCACATTCAGGAATCGTGGCAGGAGTAAAATGGTGACGCCTAGTTGGACTTGCAGGGGCCGAAGCAGCAAACAGAGGATGCCGGAAAGAAGCCATGGAACCATGTGTTAAGGTTTCCCAGTCACGTTTAAGGTTAGGAGTTCTTGATGAAGTTGGGGATGAAAGAGGGGGAGTTACAGGGGCACTATTAGATATTCTAAGAGGAGGTAAATTTGAAGGAATTGAAGCAAGATTCCGAAGAAAAGGCAGGAGATATGAAGATGGGTTAGCATCAAACCGAGAAGGGCTTGGAAATGATGAGGAAGTAGGACTTGCGTGGTATGAAGGGACTGGACTTTGGAAAGCTGAAGATGTTGGACTTGGTTGATATGATGAACATGGACTAATGTTTGTTGAAGTTCCTGCCATATTATCATTCTGCGGTGGTGGTTTACATCCCTGTGAAACAGAGTTACAGATAATAATATGTTAATGAATTTTTTTTCACCGGCTAAAAACAGGATCCATGTGAAGCAGTTCAAGGGAGCATTTATTGAAAACGAATTGAATCGGCGCGTACGAATTGCAGATGCAGTTTCAGATTTAAATCAAGAAATGTAACAGAAACACCTAAATTCTTCACTGAGTATCATATTTACTTTAAAAACCAACAATAAAATCTCTACAACAAATCCAGATTCATCAAACTCACAAGAACAAGAACAAAAATCGATAAAAGAAAAAAGAGAATCCAAATAAATGAAATGAAATATGTGTATACCTTGCGGTAAGTAGTGCCGTCTTCTTCAACGATCCAACCAGCTTCAGAACAAAGAGCTTTTAAGACTTCGTTATTATCACAGTGTTTAGGAAGTTTGTAATTACCCATAGCTCTTAAACCAGCATAGATCTTAGCAGCTATAGCTCTTCTTCTTCTTTCTCTTCTTTTATTATTCTCTCTTTCTTTCCATGTTGGTAATCTCCCGGAAGATGATCCACCGGATGTCATTTTTCCTGTTATTACCGCCACTGTGTTTAATCAAAGTTTGTTTCTCAATCTGGTATTGATCTTATTCTTCTTATTTACCCTACTTCTCTGTCAATACCCACTTCTCCCTCTGACTCTCAACACAGCTTCTACTCCTTCTCTCTCTCTCTCTCTCCTCTCTGAAAAGAGAGCTTCTTTCTGAATTCTGATTCACGAGGTGTATGCTCTCTCTCTCTCTCTCTCTCTTTATTGGAACTGCGAATACTAAGATTCTCATTTCAGCTGAATAACAAAGAGGTAAATATGCTAATCACATAGGGTTAATATGGGAAATGAACCCAATTATCCTTGCGATAACCATTAACCGGAACAAAGTTCTTCCGGGTTTCGAATGGTTAAACTCGAGGAAAATTATGATTTGGTCCGCTAAAAGAGCAGTCTCAAATGCCAATGCTCATATTTGGCGATTGTAGAGTTGAAGTGCAATGGAGGATGCCATCTCAAAGCAAGCTCTTATATGGTTCACTTTTTCGCCGGAATGCAGCAAACTTCACTATATTTCACCAAATATCTAACCTATAGTTGTGGAAGGCTACAAACTTATATGCAGGACTATGGTTTAGCTTTTGATAATTGAGTGCCTTACTGGCAACTAAGTTTTGGCCCAAGTTTTATGGCAAGGATTCCAAGGAATACTCTGATGCTGCGGCAACTCAATATACTTGGTACCGTAAAAGTAGGTTATTCGATTATCCGATTAATTGTAGCCAAGGATCATAGTGGTTTCATTTTTACCTCTTTTGGCTTTGCTACATTTCAGGTATATAACCAAAAATTGCTGCAATATATAGTGCTTGGCTCTTACGATCCATGGGTTTTGAATCTCATGGTTACTTTAATCCACCATATCACATATTATGTTCAACTAAATTTTGATTACTACATTTTTGATGTGTGAAATTTAACTGTCAAATTCTCTTCGCGCTTGAAACTTAACTGATACTTCAATTTGATTTTTGCTATATAGAGGAAAGAAAATTCTTAGGGGAGGAAAGCTTTTTTTTTAATTTTGTTGACCAGAGTATATAATTTGACTTTCCATTAAATTATGTGTTTTTAACTAAAAAGACAAATCTACCCTAACAAGTGTTCATCTTTTCTGTTTATGTTCAGAACTCATTCTGTTCATAACTAATTTAAAAACCAAAGGAAAATCGTCTCTGTTTCCCTTATCCATCTACTATATCAAGAAAAACTTGGTGCAACTCCATTCTTATATGGGTTCTAATACTATTTTTCCTCAATGTTTTAAAATCATTCTTGATTATACTCACGTGTTCCATGAAATGTTTTAATTTCAGTATCAGGACTAGTTTTAATAGTGCTTGTTTTTTCAGTTCTACATAGCAATCGATTTCTGGAGATGAAATATTAATTGAAATTCTGCAAGTGAGGGTTTACTTCTTCTATGATGAGAGGAAATCAAATTCCTGTGTGACTATTTAACATGATATGATGAAGGTGCCGAAATCAGACTAGTGGAACTCGTGTTATGTGTGGATTCGAATTTGCAGTGAAGTAACTATCAAGGGGTTGATTATACTACGCCAAAATCTTGTATCTAACGACCAATATAAACAAGCACAACAGGTGCTCGAGAAAAGTCTTCAGCCAATTCTCGCCCGAACTGAACGCCACCAAAAGCCCTAAAGTTTAATCAAGTTGGTGAAATTTGGATCACTGTTGCCTAATCAACGAGTTTCGAACATAGATTGGTTTGTTAGAATATAAAATTTGTCCATGGATTTTGGTTTCTTGATTTGTTCAGTTTGGGTTTTTTATGATCATCCTCCAAAATAGAAAGATAATCCCGAGCTGTATAGACTTCAGTTCCGTCATCAGAACTAAAAATCAATAGTTCCTGACTTGATGAACAACCCGGAAAACACATATCTTCGAGAATTATCCTTCGTAATAAAAAAAAAAACTCGCATAAATTTTGAACTGTTCTTGAAGAATCATCGACTGATCATCAACAACAGAACCAATGGTAGTCTGTAATCTTATTTTTTCTTCGATTAGATACGCTCAAGCTACCCAGATAAACATCCTAAGAAGATAATCATGAACCCGTAGAATAGAGGAGCTCTGTTTTTTCTTCTATGATAATACTCTGATGGTGAGTTTTTGGTTTAGAGTATAAAAGGGTAAGAGAGGAAATAATTAAGCTTTATATAGTGAAAATATATTTTAATAGAAAATCAAAGCATATATTTTTGGTCATTATAATTAAAAAAGATCTTTCCTCCCCTAAGAATTTTCTTTCCTCTATATAGCAAATCCTTCAATTTGTGTTGTGAAATTAAAAAAACACTCTTGTGATGCGTAAAACTGCCAATCCAACAGTTGAAGAGGTCCAATTCTTTTATTTGTGACGTTATATATAAACGAAACTTCATCTAAATCTTACCAAGTGCAATTGAATTCATCCTGAGGACAGTCGGACATGAATTCCTCCAGAGTCTGATTCTTCGACAGAACAGTCAAAACTGGATTAAGCTGTCAAGCTTTAGACGTTAAGTGCCCAAGCCTAGGCTGCTTGGCCAAGAATAAGCCGCCAACGGCTAGCTCGTCCAATGGATGTTAATCCTCCCCTATATATATACCACATGTCTCATGTCAAGAAGACAAGAACACACCTTCTACACCCACAATTTCTTCTAATTTCATTTAATTTTTGTTCATTTTACTCTAATATTTCATTTAATTTTTGTCGTGCTTCTGCCAATTTTTCTACATGAACAGCTTGATAACAGCTGAATAACACCAAAATTGACGTGTTGGAGAGAGATTTTCATTTTTATTACCACGTCACCATTAGAAAGAAAAACAACTGATATTACAGTTACCGATAAATCAAAATAAAATTTTCAGATAGATCATCTTCCTTTCTTTGTCTGTGAATCCATCGGTTGCAAGAAGAGGTAGTAAAATGGGGATATTACAGGAAGGTCCTACTATTATGACCCGATTTACAAAAAGGTCATACTGCTACAAACTATTTACAAAATGATCATCTGACCGTTACTGACACCGTTAAATCAGGTAGGCCCCGCAAATCAGAGTTAAATCAGTGTAGGTAAAGTCAAAACTACTCCTGACTGCTTAATCGGATATACAATTTTACAGTAATGCCCTCAGGTCAAATATCCTCTTTTAACTCCATCCGTAGGATAAAAACCCCTAAAATGAATGGCCACGATTAAAACCTATCTGCCTAATATCCCATCCGAGTTTCTCCTTCACTCATTTCTTATCCGCTTTTTCCTCTCACCTTTCTCTCTTCTGTAACCATGGCGAGAGAGTGAGATTCAGTGAGGGTTTTTGTGAGCAGAGGAAGACAAGGAAGGTGAGTAGTGAAGAACGATGTTTAGTTTTTAGGGTTTTCATTACAAGTGAAGAACGAGTTGTTTAGGGTTAAGGGTTTAGTGAAGAACGCTGTTTAGGGTTACATGAGAAAGAAGCTTGCTGGGTGTTGAAGAACTGATCTTCGACATGGGTTCTACTGTTACAAGGTATAAATTTCTAAACCCTAACACTCGCACTTTGATTTACAGAGTAATGATTTTGATTTAGGGTTTGTTTCTCAAAAACCCTAATTATGAAAAATTGGGGATTTTTTATTTTGAATCCTAATTAGGTTGAAATGATTTGTTTTGGTTACTAATTGATTATGTATGGAACCCTAATTACGGTTGAAGTAACCGTAATGAATGTGAATTAAAGCCAAATTAAACTGTGTTTAAATTGGGGTGTAATTATTTATGAATTTGGGGTTTTTTTTTTGTAGATGATGGCTTCTGGGTGCTGAAGAACAGGCGGACGGGGTTCAGATTCAGGCGGACGGGTGTCTGGGTTCTGGGGGATTCGGTTCTGGGTTCTGGGGATTCGGTTCTGGGGACTGGGTTCTGGGGATTCGGTTCTGGGTTCTGGGTTCGGGTTTTGAGAGTTTCAGGGTTTCAGGGTTCAGTTCAGGGTTCATCTCAGGGTTTCAGGGTTCAGTTCAGGGTTTCAGGGTTTGGTATGGTTGAGTTAAGTGGTGAGGTTAGGTTAAGTTAGAGGGGTATTTGGGGGAAAATAAACAACTGTTTTTTGGTTTTCAGTTAAGTCGGATGGCTGATGACCTTTCTGTAAAGAGAAAACTTGAGTATGATCATTTTGTAAAAGGAAAACTGAGAGTATGACCTTTTTGTTATTGGCCCTAGTAAAATTGGGAAAACAATTATCAACATCGCCATCCTTGCTAAATCATTTCAAGTTGTTGCTCACAACATCAACTATCAAAAGCAGAATCAAATTCTATATAAATCTATATAAAGATTGGAAAAAAAATAGATTTTTTTTATTGAGCTGCTGCTAAAGGTTCAAATCAGAGTATCAAACTTCCATGAAATTATCACTCACCATTACAACTACGTATGTTTACTTTCATGAACAGAACCATTAATCAAGTATTGAAGAGCAGTCAATCTAAAAACTAATTACATCATAGATTCTTATTTTTCTTCTTGAAAATAGGGCATCAGAAACAAAGGGGAAGATTCAATTTGTGAAAGAGATTTCGATGAGTGGATTTACAATCACATGGGTTTTGAGGATAACTTAATAGGCTTAAATTTTTTGGACTTTAAAAAAAAATGACATGGAAAAGAAAATAAACACCACTCTCCAATCATCACTGCCACATCGGATTTACTGTTATTCAGCTGTTATCATGCTGTTCATATAGCAAAATTGGTGCTTCTGCATTTAAAACACTTATTCTTTTATCTAATGCAGATGATATGCTGAGGGATAATTTGGCGGAGCATTGTTGAAAAGTTCTTCACAAAAATTGGGAACCTGAGATTGTTGATTCCATCTCAACGTCGATCCGCCTTCAAAGGAATTTAAAGCTTTATCAGTAATGCAAATCAAGCGAGTCAGTAAAAATGATGAGGAAAAAATTGTAGTTTTTAGTCGAATACTAAAATTTATTAACTTACTTTTGATCGATAATTTACTTATCCTTGTTTGTCAAATTGCAGGTACAATAACCTTACTGGAATGGCATTCATGCATGACAAAATTTTCAATGCTTCTTTCAAAATTTTAACCTGCACGGATTCAACTCTTTTCTGGTTACAAATGTTTATTTGACTAGTTTTGATTAGTTTCCATATGTAATTGATTAGTTTTAGATAATTTCAACTGAAAATAATATTTTTCTTAAGTATTTGTTTTAATTTTAATCCTAAACTATAAATGTTAGAATAGTACATCGCTGGAATAAACTAAAATCTATTTTGAAATCCAACTCACTTTCGTATAAATCATGGTTACACTTACCATATGAAACAAGCCTTTAAACTACTTGTTGACATATAGTAGAACTGCACAGTAATCCTTTAAACTACTAGTTGACCCTAGGATACAAGCACTAGTGGAAATCGTCCGTTTTAGCTCAGCCATAAACTGTACTATTCTCATTTATAGTACAGTTTTAAACTGTAGTCCCAACTGTGCTAACTTTTTTGTGCTATTTCTATAGCACAGATTGTATCTGCCCTATGTGTAGTACAGTTTCTTGCTGTCCTTCTAACTCACAGTCAGACACTGTGCTTTCGCTTCAATTTTATAATAATAAAAAAAAAGGCACCAGTCAGCTCAGCAAAGATCTGGGTCGATTCTAACTCAGCTGAATCATTCTGACTGACCTGAATTCATAAAATTTGACAAATCTGAAACAAAACTATTTTCATTCATCTGAAGCCATCACATTTTAATTAAACTTAAACTCATCGCACTTTACACCAGAATTCACCAAAATAGGTTCAAAATCAACGGAAAAAAAACTCGGCAAACACCAAACCTAAATATTTTCAGCTTTACCACTGTCATGCATGTAATACACTTCAAAAAAAAAAAAAAAAACGATAACTTTGGATGCCTGCAACTGTGAGATACATTTTGTAACTGTATGACGGTAACTTTGAGGGCCTGAACTTGAATTGAACCAAACCATTCTGTAGTTTTCTATCTTCTAGCAAGCTCTGAGGGTCTGTCACTGTCAAGCAATTGAACTTTGAGTGTTCATCACTGTCTTGCAATTGAAGTTCAACTACTGAAACATCTGCAAACAACAAAAGTTAACAAAGAAGCTTGGAATGATCTCACAAAGATATTTCCAACCAGAAAATGAACAAAAGGGAAGGTGAAAGATCGTAACCATTCTCCACGAAGAAAATAATTGCTTGCTAAGGAACCGAAAACCCTACAAGCTTGTGCTCATCTCCATACCTTCAAGTATTGTTTCCATTGACAGTCGAAAGCTGCAATCAGCAAACACCACGAAACAGTATCAAACTTAATTCCAGTAAAAGAGAGTTATTACGTATCAAATCAACATCCATATAAATGCAAGAAACCAGAATTGCAGAGGATATCCAAAAGATGGTGATGCACATATAGAAAACAAGAACCAAGAGTAACTATCCTACAAATTAAACTAGTCGTTCTGTTGTTCTGGTATACATGTTGTCTTGCTACAGAAGTGGGAGTATTGGCATACTTATTCTGGAGTAGCAACGAACAAATAATACAAGCCGTTTTAGTTAAATTAAGTGGCATGGACCCAGTTCCGAAGCTATTGAAGGTGTGCAGAGACATATGAGACTAGAAGTATGTGCTAACGAAATCATGCTTGAACACTAATTAAATCGAAACACAATCAATCAAATACAAATATAACACGTAAGCCAGCTTATTCAATCATGGCCATATAACTACATGTTTCACCACTTTGTCTCACTTGAAACTTTCTAACATAAGAAACACTGGACACTATAGAAAGCATTTACATATTCTTAACTTAACCATATTTGAGTCGAAAAACAGAGTTGTACCTATATGTCAACATACAGTCATCCAGTCTTGGTTAAAATCGCTGGCAGGCAAGGCACGTACACAATAGTCCTGAAGCAAGTGCATAATTGAGAAACGCAGAGACAACAAAAGTCTTTAACTTCTTCCTTAATGGCTTGTAGACATGCCTATCCATAGTGGAATATCTCACTGAATTTTAAGTCTTCAAATTTCAAAGTAATCAGAAGACATGAACGTCGGGAGAAAAACTCACCTATAATAGATACTAGTAAGTCACTGCAGTCCACACCCGTTGAAGAGCTAATACGTACCCACCTGCTAAGAATACAACTAACAAAGTGTTACTGAGTTGCAGGAAAAGCAAACTAATGAAAACTCATTGAAGTCTAATCTGAATATACAAAGAACTGAAATCAGGTAAAATAAAGAACCCTCCAATGGGTTTAGCAATTATCAGTATACAATTTCCCAGTAAACAAAAAACAAACACTACTAAGAATAATCATTACCTGCCATTACTAAGGTCTTTCAGCTTTAATCCATCTTCAATTTAGACGAAAACTTACAATCCGAATCATATTCCTTGATCTGTTTAAGTGCCCGGGAAGAAGAAATTTCTGGTGCTTGTGCAGCAGGTAGACAACTAGAATACATGCGTTCATCATACTCCCTTATCTGAAACAACCATCGAGTAGAAGGTCAGGAACTCGGTCAATAAATATACTAATAATATGATTAAAATCAACTCACCATTGAATCATCCACGATCCTTTGATCCAATCCAGGTAAATCAATTAACTTCAATGGAGAAGATGGGTAAAAATAAGAACAAATAAATTATTGAAAACAATGATATTTCATCTGCACGCCCTTTGCCAGGAAACTTTTACTTAACCTGTCATGCAATGAATGCCAGATAGCACCTGCAACATGCCCAGAGAAAAATAAGCATTTCCACAGCTCGACCAATCTTATGATGCTCAAACAAAATGAAGCCCATTATTTCTATTTAGTATAAGACTTGATTATGTTCAATTCAAATTAAGCCAGAGTAGATAGTAAACTTGGCTAAAGATTGGATAATGCCAAATCTGCAGAATCAAACCAAACGGGATCCACGAAGAAATAAGTAAACCCACCTAGAATAAGATTCTACAAACAACAAGCAACTAAATTGATTTACTGTCGATTTGCAGTACGATAGCTTTGTTGGGAGCTCGAGTTGCACCATTTTCACCAGTTGGCTGGAAACCAACAACACTGAATTCAGTAATAAATTGAAACAAACAAATAAAAAAGGAAAGGCAACAAGGAGGTGGAGGAATACCGGTGGGTAGAAAGAGAGCGGAATCTGAGCTAGTAAAGCGAGATGATAAACCTAATCGCGTCGGTAGCGTCGAGGAAACCATCAATTTTTTAAGGGTAAACTGTAACAACAAGAAAAACACAAACCCATCAGATCTACGTACAACCTTAATAAAGCAAACAGACAACATTTAAGAAAAACCCCAAATCAAAATCAAAATATACCTAGATTAGGGTTTTGGATAAGTTAAAATTGGAATTTTAACAATGAAAATCAAGATTGAAATGGGGATTTGGATAGATCTGGATTTCTGATATATGGTTTTTGATTAGGATATCAGGGTTTAGATGAAAAGGTTTGGATTTTTTTCAGCTCAGATCAGATCTGATAGTTGCAAACGAAGAGAGAGAGAGAGAGAGAGAGAGAGAGAGACGAGTTTTGTAATGAAATGGGAAAAGCTCTGGTTTTGTTGCGTTGGCATTAAAAAAAACGAAAAAGGGAAAACTTATCCTCGATCTAGGTGCTAGCATTAGCACAGATGGAGGATGCGTTTGGGCGATTTCCGGATTTTTATTTGTAATAAGACAGTGAAGGGCTGGACTTTGACTGCTTCAGCCCACGGCTGTGATATTATTGAATGGGGTGATTGTGCTAATCATGCCTTATTCCACTAGTGAAGTTTAGTCTCACGAGGGTTTACAGAAGATGTACCTACAAGAAGATCGCGGGGAAACTAGTAGAAAAGCTTTTTTCACTCTTCGCTGGAAACTTTAGGAGGATTGCGGGGTATATGTTCTGGGTTAAACATGGAAAGTTTTTCATTTAAAAATCGGTAGCTTCCATCAAATGCAAAATATTTTTTTGGAAGTAGTATCCTTTTTCCGAGTCCCTCGTATAAGAGTACAAAAATAAAATAAAATTTGAAGACTGATATTTTAAGATATGTAAAACTATTTGAAAAATACTTGCACTTATATCGAAAGCATTCCAGGCTGCCTATTTTTATAAATAACAAATTGGTACATACTCTGAACCGTACATGTCACGTATCTTTTTCTTCTATCTTTGACGAGAATTCCCATAATCCGATGCACATGTTTTCTACACCTACCCAGGAAGTAGTTGTGGGGGCATGAAACCATCGAGCCACGTGTCGACATCCTAGAAGGGGAGTATGATAAGTTCAGCTGGGGTAAGCAGTATGGAATGACTCGAAGTTTCATCGTACAACAGTGAGTTGTCTAAATCACATAGTCAGGACCGCACACGTGTCCAAAGACATCCTGGAAACATACGAGGAAACAATCAGACCCATGATTTTTAATATCCTTCCATAGACTTGTACCATCGAAGAGAAGCCCATCGCGAAGATCCTTATCTATCGAAGATACAGTAATACTTGACGGGAGGGATCGAAGAACAGAACTACTGACCTCCACTTTGGAACCACTTCGATACCAACCGACTTACTCGACATGATATGACACCCGCAATTGTGTATTTTGTCTTATAGTTGTATTCCATTTTGCATCTCGCACTATATAAAGCGAACTCAAATTCATTTGTAAGGGTTGGATAATTTGATAAGTCTTAAGGGCTTTTGAGAGAGACTATTTAATCTCCTGTGGTCTTTAAGCTCATATCCATTGTAAAATAACCACTAAGAAAGGTTTGCACTTGTTAAATGTTTATTGAATTTGATCTCCATTATTAGTTTCATAGTTACTATCGAGGAGGGAAGGATCTAGCAGTTCGATCAACTGTTTTATATGTGAATTAGCAGTATAATCAACTTAGTTAGTGTTAGATCTATTGGTTGTTAGGTATAAGATCTCCTAGCAGATTTTATATCAACAAAGTAGTAGTATAAACCATTTGTCACGTATCCTTTTCTTCTATCTTTAATCATGCCATGCTGTAATGATGTTTAAATCATCAATTGAATCGTTCGTACCCATACTTACTAATAAAGATAGAGGAGATAAGGTGAAACATTTACATTAGAGGGAGAGGCAGTATAGAGTTTTTGGACCTTCCTAAATTTGGCCCCATGAAAAAATAATTTCGGCGGATGTTATATAGTAAAATCGGAAAACCCCTTATAAAAGAAGACAGTTTTACCCTTTTTCAATTAGTTGCTAATAAAGTGATTAAGGTCTAAACAAAATTAATTAGTTTTAATTGTCATATTAAAACAAGATTGAAAATATCAAACATGAGAATCACCCAAATTTTTTTAACCAAAATCTTGATTCTGAACAACGCACAATCGGTCTATATATATAGACACTTAAGCCGATTATGCTTGGGTTCTCGAATAATCAGTATATATTGTTAACCAAATACGCCACCATCATATTTTCCCCAATATCTCTGATATTGCACCGCCATCATCAACAACCACCGCCGCCAAACTGTCGTTTTATAAATATCATCGAAATGAAGATTTATACTTCAACCCATTCATTTGTATTTTGATATAATCAAATCAATCAATTGCAGAAGTAGAGAACAAAATTGTAGAGTACCAGTAGCACAAAATCGATGAAGAATATGAAATTTTCAGATTCGATCTTCATTGGGTCCGAACACATATTCGACCCACAGTTACATTGATCAATTTCTATCAATTTCATAACAATCCCATAAATTTACTAGAAATTCTTCCAATTTCTATCAATTCATTACAAATTGGATGAAGACAACTATGAACTTATTATCTTAATCACCACCCAGACAACCTAGGAGACAACATGAACAAAGTAAGCTTTGAAGTATCCGATTCAAAGATAGAAAAATTAGCTGCAGTACCTTTTGATATCTGAGAAGAAAAAAAAGAAAGAAAAAAAAAAGAAAAGGAGAAGGCGGAGAAAACAATCAGTAAAGTTAGGAGTTTCCAAATGACCAAATACCCATCTACCTTTGCAAACTTCTCATACGGCTTCACCTATTTACAGTATGCAACCTGGGGTGATAGTTTCAGTTGCACATGAGTTTACAGTATACTTCATGTCTTTATCTGTCTTAGTTAGCCATACTCAAGACCAAAGGTTCACTTCATACATGTGAACATTGTATGGATCCTTTACATAGACTCAACTGCAACAACAATCGGTGTTTGTATTAATGTATATGTACCGATTTTGGGCGGACCTAAATTTAATCGGTGTTTATGTCAATGAGTATTTACCGATTGTATACATAATCGGTTTTTAAGTACACCAACAATCACCGATTTCAAATGAAAAAAAAAATAGTTTTTCTGTTTTAAAAAACGACCATAATCGGTGTTTATATCGCTTTATAAAGACCGATTCTGGTTTTACTTGTATTCAATTTTTGATGTTTTGGATTCCCAATTAATACCAAATTTATCTATATAATCGGTGCACTTAATAATGAATATGGACCGATTGTACCAAAATCGACACTTATGTAGATGTATATGGACCGGTTGTACAATAATCGGTTCTTAGGAGCACCAAAATTCTCCGATTCCAATTGAAAAAAGTTTAGTTTTTCTGTTTTAAAAAACAACTAAAATCGGTATTTATATCGAGAAATATAAACCGATTCTGGTTTTACTTTATAATCAGTATATATAATGACCGATAACCACCGATTATTGTTCTTGTTTTTTAAAAATGAAGAACAATCGTTTGATATGATGGCCAATATACGTACGCCGATTCTGGGAAAAAAATTACTTAATGATATTTATGGTGGGAGGAGTGGAGGCGGCGGTGGTGGTGATGGGGTATTTTTTTTTTTTTTGTCTTTTTTTAGTTGGGTTAATGAAATATATGGAGGAAGATAGTGGTGGTGGTGGTGGTGGTGGTGGTGGAAGCGGTGGTGGTGATGGAGGTGGCGGTAATGGTGGTGGTGAAGTAGGAATGAAGAAGAGGGTGGCTATATATGGAAATGAAGGAAGTGGTGATTATAGATATGTAATGAAATTAGATTAGAAAATGAGTGAGGGTAACTTAGTATTTTCATCCATTTTTAGACATCTCATATCCTTCTCTATTAGATAGGTTTAAATTTTCATGGGGCCAAATATTCACTCATGGGGCCAAATTTAATTAGGTTTTTGGAATATATTTTAAAGTAGGAAGAATTTTAGCAAAATAGAAGCACGAGTTAGATTTGATGGATGAATATTGATTAAATATACATGTGTGGATAATAATGCAAGGTTTCACCTATTTACCACCCACACTTTCACTCTTTCCCACCCCATCTCACAATTGAAAAAAATAACCACTTTCTAATTCTACTTTCTTCTATTTACCACCTACAAAAGTAAACAGGGTTTGACTTAGACTACTATTTGTCTTCTTCTTCTAACTCTTCTACTTTCATTAAGAACCATTAGAAAACCATTAAGTTTGAAAACCCTAGGTTAGATTATGTTTATTCAATTATAGTACACCAATTTTTAACTATTCTTGTAGTTTTTTTTCTATTCGTGAGCGATTATTATGGAAGATTTCAATATTGAAATTGAAAACCTAATGCAAAATTCTCAAACCTAAAATGATTTGCACATCAAAGAAGATTCCATTGTTGTCCAATCTACTAACACGAAATATACTGAAGATGGTATAGAGGAGCATAAACTGTTCATCGTATAAGAGTTTCGTTAGAAAAATGTATTGCAGTTGTAGATAGAGATTTGGTATCTAATACAGAAAATTTTGGACACTCGGCCTTTGATCCTAACAATCGTCTTGTTGTACAATGTATAGCGCTGAGTTTGGCTCGGTCTGGTCCGGTTTCATTCGATCCCTTTTTACTTCTTTGCCTTACGTTTGCATCATTGACAAGTTTTCCCTCTCCGAGCTTTCTATTCAAGAATTCTTGATTCCTTACATAAAAAATCTAATCAGTTGGTGTTAAGTGAGGTGAAAGCACATTTAGATAGTATTCTTTTTAAGGAAGCGGGAGCCATAACCCGGGTTTTCTGCAATCAGTATGTATCGGCAGACGAAGAGAACAAAAATATGGTGGAAAAGTTAATGTGGAGCGATTGTCAGGATCTGTATTCAGGGCACCGAAGGATTGCTTTGGCGCTTCATGGTGAACTACCGGAACTGTTTGGGGTTTTGGAAAAAGTTGCAGAGTCTAGTTTCCTTATGGTTGTGGTTTTTGCATCTGTTGTGACGAAGGACAGGTTTAATTCAACACTCTTAATGGATGAATGGAGGTCGGTTTTTGAGGAAGATTTTTTTTATTTTTTTTGTTGTTGTTTCTCGGTTGAAGAAGAAGGCTAGAATGGTTGAGTTTCTGTTAGGTTTGGGCTTTTATGTTTTTGATGGGGTGGAATTATTACTGGGTGTGGGTAGTAAAGTCAATGGAGGTGGGAAATAGGAGTTCTACAATTTTTTGTAGGCGGTAATTAGGAAAACATAGGTGGGATTTTAGATGGGTGGGAAAGAGTGAAAGTGTGGCTGGTAAATAGGTGAAACCTAATGCAATGACTATAAAGTATACCCGCATGAGGTAAAAGAATGGTCGGATGGTCTAGTCTGAGTAGCTAAGCGGCTAAACTTTTACTCATATTTGGCTGTTGAATAATGTTTCCCATAGTAAAAATCACATTTTCCTATCCATGTGGAGGCTCAAATTACAAAATAACATATTTCCATTAAAATACGCTACATCTATTCTATCTATTCTATTATATAAAGCCAAGACACTTTAGTGAAGCTGTAAAAATTTTGGACGATTTTGCCCTCATTTTTACATTTTACATATACATTTTGTATAAATTGGTGAGGGTATAACGGTAATTGACGATATATAGTAAGTATAATTACTACCTTACCCTGCCTTTTATGTAGGACAGTTGTTTGAAAAAAATTTAAAAGAGGTTAAGTATGTAATTTACAATTGAGTGGGGACATATGATGGGACCGTGGGACCAAGGCATGAGATAAACCACGCGCATAGTCAGACAAGAGCTTAGCCTTGGTTAAAACTGAGCGTAGATCTAAACCTCTCCAACACCAAGGCATAGCTTGTGAGAGTACTCATTACTCGCCTAGAAAAGTGCTCGGTACTCGTTGTTTTACTTATTTAAAGTGTGTGGCTTTTACCTATTGGCCGGTGGTATGCGGAGGATACTTAGTATTCGCCCATTTTCGGCCAAGAACCATAGAACTTGTTTTTTTCTCCACCTTTTTGGCTTAGCTTAATTCTAGCCAGAAGACCTAAATTAACACTACCATAATACTTGCTCTAACCGATCAACTAAATACAAACAACAACTAATTCAAGAACCGTCATTTTGGCCCTCCCTAAATTACATTGTCCCTCTTTAGTGGTCCAAAATAGCATGTAATGACTACGAAAACGCTAGATGTAGAGCGTTTGTAGAGCGTGAGAGAGGGAGATAGAATTGTGAGAGAGAGAAAACGCTAATGGTGGACCCCCCTGCATATCTGATGGTGGTGGGTGGTGCCACCTCACGCTCTACAAACGCTCTACCCTAAAACGCTCTACACCAAGGGGCTCCGATTAACTAAGCTACCCACTGCCATTTACTTAATTTACTAAAACACTATTTTTTTAATATATTTTTTATATTTTTTTTTGTGAGTTTGATTGGTAAAATGAGTTAGAACCGATTTTTTTTTATTATTTTTTTTTTTAAATTTCGTAAATAAAAGCAGATTCGGCTCAAAATGTTTTTTTTTTTAGCCGAACCGTATACCTAGTCTGCCATTTGTAGGAACAGTTGGTTCTGTGTGAGTATGAAATCTGCATAAGTACTTCATACCCGACAGCCATCAGATCTATTTACTCAAACTATGGTCAAAGAAGCGATATTGGTTTCATATGATGACACGAAGAGAATAAGAACAACACCGAAGCTAATTTATATGTGAAACAACAAATGACAAGAGCGTCACTATAAATTGTATTTCATTCTAACTAAAGCATGGATATGATCCTTAGAAGCTTGAGGAGAAACTAACCTAATCTCACTCTCACGAATTAGGTTACACCAAAATCCAACCCCTACAATGGTTTTCGAGCTCGCCTTATATAGGTCGAGTATGAAGTGGTTTACAGCTAATAAGACAAACTACTCAATCGTGGGGATGTCAGAGTTTGTTGAGTAAGGCGGTTCCTTCGGTAGGTTCATCTCCGAAGATGGCTTCGTGTCCTTTCCTCCGAGCTACCAGCTCTAGTCTTCTCTTGTCGAGCTCTTGCTCGAGGTCACTTTGTAGGTTTGTCCAAAGAATGGCGGCGACATCTTTTGGCTGGGCCAAGTCCTTCTGATCTTGACACGCGTCCCGAGGGTGTTTTACCCTCCACAGTTTTCCTCTTTCCTTTCCTTGTATCGAAGATGCTTGGGAAGGAAATTATTTATTCGTCATCCTCTACTCGCCATGCACCCCACTAGCCGCCAAGTGTGACGTTTCATGACACGTTCTGCATGTTCCCGAGATTCTAGCTACCTTTTGACCTTCCGACTGGTAGCGTCGGTTTCCCTCTACTATTTAAGTTTTATTTTCTCCCTCTAAATTTTTTTAGCCCTTTCGTACTCTCTTCCACAGCTCCAGCGTTCTTTTTTCCCGAAAACCCTGAAATTCTATCTTCTGATCGAGTGCTTCTTTGGTGTTTTCTTTTGGTACCCCTTGCTTTAATCTTCTTATTGTTTCATAAAGACAACTCCTTTTCCCTTTTCATCATCTCAAAAACTCCTGATCAATCTTGCCTCTGCAACTTCCGGCGCCGGCAAGTCCTGCTTTCTTTCCCTTCGTTTTTTCTTTTCATGGCATCTTCTAAAGTCGATGTTCTCATCTCGATGATGAAGAATTTAGGCTTTAAAGATGATTCTTACAACATAAAGGTTGTTGGTGCTCCGGGCAGCCGGCTGACTCCAGAACTGGTTGAGGAGTTTAGGTGTAACGAGGATAGACTCTTGGTTACGTTCCACCAAATTTCTGCGGGTTGATTCCTCCTTTCTACCGGTCCTCCAATCCTTTGTTTCTTGAGATACTCTGCTCCCTAGCCCTCGGGGGGTGATGCAGCTCACTTGCAGTTCAATTCATCTTATCAACCAGTGGGTTTCCCGCTCCGAAGATAATTCCGAGGCTGGTTCCACGGCGAAGTTTTATTTTACCGCCCAGAAATTCTTTCATCACTATGAACCATTTTTAACGCTAGACAACGAGTTTGCCCCTTGAGGTGTTAGTTTTCGAACTGTGAAGGGGGGTGTGAATATAATTCGAGGATCTTTATACTACTCCATGGATGAAGACTGGTATTCGGAGCCTGTGCTTCTGGAGGGTCCCATTCTTCGAGGCTGGAAAGATGCAGGACGCTTCTTTCTTCGGACCCAATTCGATGTAGGTCATGAGTTCTCGACTCAGCATCTGTTTACAATCCGTTTTTCTGATGAAGAGAAGAGGCTGTCTCGCCAAGTTTTAAGGAAAATCAAAGGTGTTTCTGTAGATGCTTCGAGTAGCTTAAAGCGTCCCCGAGCAGATGAGGAGACTATGGAACAGGTAACAAATACCTTTTTGAGATATGTTTTTATTTTCTAGAGTATGAATACTTGCCTCTATTTGTTTCCTGAGAAAGACGGATTCTCATTTGCAGGGGAATGTTGTTTCTGTGGGTGACCTGAGTCTGAACAATGAGCTGGTGGGTTTTGAGTTCGAGGAAAAGACAGAGGTTGCTAGGCCTCGTAAGAAGTTTGTGTTTAAGAAATCCTCCAAAGTAAGTTTGCCGAATCAAAGCAAGGTATCGACGAAGCCGTTGGAGGAGAAGATGATGACGAATGCAGCTGACGAGTCGCTACCGCCGAAGGTTGTTGATTTGCCACCTATCAATAAGGTTACCGAAGAGATTGCCACTGTTGCTATGCCGAGTGTGCTTGCCTCTGCCTGAGCCATGGTTATTTCTGCTGCCTCTACCATTGCCTCAGCCGAACCTTCTGTCCTTTCTTCGAAGAAGATTGTTCCTGTGGTTGATCTGCTTCTTCCTCGAAGGGATGGCTCGACTGTTAGCATGGATCTTTCGAAGAATCTAGTTATCAGTTTCCCTCGTAGTTCGAAGTTTCCACCTGCCCCTAGCTTTGCTGGTAAACACGTTCAACCTTATACTGCCAAGAGATTTAAGGAGGTGCTTTTTGAGAACCATAATCCTAGTGACTTTTCTATGGAAGTTTCGTCCCGCTTTGATGTTCATGCCTCTGATCCCCTGGGTTGCCCTTTGGACCCTGAGTTTTGCAAAAAATTTGGCGACGTTGTTGGAGGTGATCGTCTCAGAATGGAGTATGATATTCGCCATCCGCCTTTTTCGTACGAGGAGAACCTGGCTATGCTTCAAATGGTGAGCTGCTTTTTCCTTGAAGTATGAGTAGTCATATTTTTGGGGCTAGGCTAAGTATTGGTGTCTTTTTGCATATTTCACAGGGTAATCATCATGCGTCTGGTCTCTTGGTTTATACCTTCGATCAGTATGGCGAGGCTGAGTATCATGAGCGGAAGTTTCTCCGAATGCAAGAAGAGCTTGCTGCAGAAAAAACTCGCAGTGCTCGTGAGAGGAAGAATTTGATAGGTATGAATTTGTTATCTTATGTTTGCACTGTACCTTGTAATTTTATGCTGAGAGAAATTCACTGCTTTCTAAAATGGCGAGTTAGAAGAAGGGGAGAGAAAACTCCGCGAGGCCAAACTAGCTCTAAGCAATTCCCGAGAGGGTCGTAAGTCTTCTCATACTGCCTCTAGTAATGAGAATCATCGGAGTGAAATCGAGAAGCTTGTAAAAGAAAGGGATAAAGCCTGGGATGATCAGGACTATTACAAGAGAAAAAGGCTCGAAGCTGAGGACCTTCTTTCCGAGGAAAAGAGGAGAAGAACGAAAACCGAGCGCTTGCTTGAGGAAGAGAGGAATAAAAACGAGATTGCTGCTCAGGAAAAATTATTTTTTCCAGCTAGATTTGGCTCGTTTGACACGAGAGCGAGATTCTGCTCGTAAGGAGAAGTCTATCGGCACGTCTGGCAGGGTGGTGATAGAGAATTTGGAGCAGTACATTAGGAATTTGAGAGTGCAGATGGCAGCTCTGAAGAATGTCAACAAGGAGCTAGTTGCAGAGAATGGTGCTTTGAAGAAGGGTTGCAACGATATAGGCATGGATCTTGCAAAGGCTAGAACTTCAAAATAACACCTTTCTCGAATGGTCGATGAATATCGACTGGAACTTGCTAAGCTAGGAGCGGTTTCTTCTGATGATATTAGAAAAAGGGCTGGCGAACTTCGTTTTACCAATCAACACGAGGTTACTAAGTACATGGTTATTAAAGAAAGTAGGGTACTTGCCCCGATCATTTTGTTTTGACGTTCCTGTTGTGTTTTCCAGTGTACGACCGTATATCTTGACCCCATTTGGCGTTTGTTTTTTGTTTTGCAGGCATCGAAGCTAACTTACAAAAGAAGGTTGCAGATGCCGAAGCTGCGAGGGATGATGATGCCAATCAGTTGGTACTTGAAGCAGACCGAAAGTTGGAGTTCGAAAGGAGGGCTGAGCAATTATCGAAGGAGTTAACCGAGGAACGTCAACGTCGGACTGCCGACATAGGCAGACTTTCCCGAGAGCTGGAGCTCGAACGTAAGCGTCGCTCAGAGGATGTAGAGAGAAGTGCTGAGGAAGTGACTACCGGGAGGTGCCGGGGGTTATCCCACGGGTGATTCCAAGGATGATTCGATGGGTGATTCCAAGGATGATCCGAAGGGTGATTCCGAGGGTGATTCCAAGGATGATCCAAAAGACGATCCCAAGGACGATTCCAAGGATGATCCGAAGGACGATCCCAATGACGATTCCAAGGATGATCCGAAGGACGATCCCAAGGACGATGTTGGAGTCGAAACTAGTAACGCAGCCGATGGTGCTGCACAGGATCTCGGGGACGTCAAAGAGGGGAGCACTGGTGGTGGTATGGGTGTTGGTTTTGATAAAGGGAACAACTATTTGTTTCATGAATCCACAACCGCGTATAGTGATGAAGAAAGTGAGGGTAAGTCTGAGCCCGTGAGGGAAATCACTCCTTCGAGACAAGATCACTCCGGCTTTCGAACCTATGAGGAGGACTTGGAAGCTGAGGAAGAGCTCTGGGATGAGATGAAAGTTTTTGGAGATCCCACCCCTCGCCACGTTGTGTTATCTGGTGAAGTCTCTCCCATGGTCTAGCAACGAATCTTTTTGCTTTTTCCTTTGTTTTCTGGATAATTCTTTTTTGTACCCGGCATCTCCCATATTTTTGTGCCTGTATGCCGTGTTGACTATATATACGAAGAAGCTTTTTTGTTTTGTCTAGAGTTTCTCCTCTTTAGTTTTGTATTTTTCCTTGAGAACTTCACAATCAAGCACGAAGTTGCTTTTGCAATATTCTAGGCTCATAAGGTTACTCGAGGTGCGACTCCAGGGCTTACTTCGATGTGGGATATAGTAAACCAAGCTAGTGGGGGCTTACGGATCACCCTTCCCAAAGGCTTTTAGCTACTTGCCTGTTTTAAAGCAACAAAGGCTATCGAGGCCATAGGTACCCGTTTTGCCTCAGAGTACTGGGTGGTTATCGAGGATACTAGGTATCCTCCAAGAGAACATGGTGGTGTTCTGATAATCCATTTATCCCTAGTAAAGTAGTGGACTGATGGTGGGTAGCTGTTATGCATGTGCGTCGATAATAAAGTAGCTCATTGGGGGAGTGCCGGTCAAGGCTGGAGCTTAGACATGGTACTATTCTCCTATCGCGGCCTAGAATTTGACCCATCTGTATCTCGCCAGCCCCTCCTCGAGGCTGTGATTTGATTTTTAGAGGAGGTCCCTCGGCTGCGTGACTCACCTACTATTCTCATGAACACAGGCGAGCTAGCTGCCTCGCGGTTCCGTCCACCTTTAGAGGTAGATGTTAATCCCATTTATCGTCCCCTCGACACCTCAGAAAGAGAGGTCCTCATGGTCGTGTGGAAGTGGGTCCAAATGATTCATTAGCTTATGTAGCTTAGATGCAAAGTACCCACCGCTAACGGGGTGTCTTGTGGGTAGAGGACTGTGTCATATAGCTCGTAGGGCCCTTACAGCTTATATGAACATCAGCTATGTGCCTACTATTCGAGGTCTTTTTATATTTTTGGCGTTAAGGCCTTTTAATTTCATTGCGTCGAGGCACTAGAGGAGAGATAGCGTTATGGCCTGCTTGCTTTATATGGCGTGAAAGCCTTTGAAGGTTTTCCTATTCGAGCAGGACTTTTGCTTAGCCGAGTAGGATCTGGAGTTTGAATCGTGGTATAGTGCGTCGAAGAGTGCGATATATATTTTCTTAATAGCAGACCAAGCTGCTTCCTTTATTCTTTCATTCTAAAGATTATCATTTGTTGTGTGTTTCTTACATAGAAGGTTCTAATTAAGGTGTTTCAGATTCTTTCCCTCAACTGGGGTGCTTAGCTTTTGTCCTTCAAGATTGACTAAGCTGTAAGTATCGTTCCCGAGCGCCTTTTCAATTACGTATGGCCCGTCCCAGAATTGCTCCGAAGTATCCTTAACATTGTTATCAGAATTTGGCTTGCTGGTTGAAACGTTCGGTGTGAGCACCTTGCTGCTTGCCACGAGGAATTGTTCTCTGTTTTCGACGCAGTGGCCCTTACCCTTGGAGATGGGTCTAGTGCCTACCTTGCCCACTGTGGGATTGCTTACTGTGGCACCAGCCATTCCAGCCTCGACTTCAGCTATAAATTCTCTTATACATGACTCTGTTATCTTTGGGTGCTTTGCTTGGTTTGGGGGATCCTGCCTCGAATTCTCTCTTTCTTGAACATCCATTTCGTTGCATACGCGGGCTTCAGTTGAATCTCCTAGTATTTCTGCGATTCCAAGTGGTGTTGGGAATCAAATTCTTCTGTGTAGGGTGGAGGCTATTCCCATGATGTTGTGTAGCCAGGGTCTGCCCACAATGGCGTTATAGGGTGAGTCTATGTCAACCACACAAAATGATGTTGGCTGTTCTGATTTTCCTATATGAATCATTAATGTCAGCTCTCCCCTGGGCAACGATGGTTTTCCGTTGAAACCATAGACGTTATATGTTGAGGGTACCAAGGCACTTTGTTTCCCGAAAAAACTTATCATACGTCCTTCCAAAGAGTATGTCCACGGAGCTTCCTGGGTCCACCAGTATTCTAGGCATTACTGTTTTCTCGATGTGTAGCGTAATAACTAAAGGATCATTGTGCAATCTTCCTTCGTCGGGGATATCTGCTGCCGAAAAGAAGATTGGACGCCTCTGCCATTCTTCCAGGTGCCCTCCCACTGCTACGCTTAATATTTCTTTGCCTTCAAAGTCTCTTTTATGAATTCTACCAGTGTGGACGCCTTTGAAGTTTCGTCCGCAGGTGTCTGCATGAACTATGGAGTTGCAGTCGCCGAATCTTGGGATGTCTCGATCAATAGTTATTACATATGACTCGTGCTTCTTCTCCTCTTTTGGTTGTGGTGGAATTGGTGGTGGCTTTGGTAGGTCAAGGAAGTGCTGGAATTTTCCCTTTGAAATGAAAAAGTGAATCTGGTCCTGCGCCGTGACGCAGTCCTCTGTTGTGTGTCCATAAAATTGATGGAATTGACAATAGTCTCTAGAGTTTCGAGTATGCTTTGGTTGGTTTCCCCTGCTTCTCGGGTATCTCATCTCGCTTGCCAATTCGGATTGTTCGATGCTTCAGAGAGCGTCTTCGATGGTGACACAGAGCTTCGACAACTTTCTGTCTTGGAATGCAAGAAATCCCGATTTTGGCACACCGAATTTCCTGCCTCCCTCGTGTCCTCTACCATTGCCTTCGAATTCTCTTCGAGAGTCAGTGCCCCTGATGTCGTTGTATTTTCTATAATCGTGATACCTCCCATCTCCGAATTTGCCTTCCGTTTCCATATCTTCCTGCATCGTTCTGCCTCTCTCGTTTGAAAAGTCCCCTGCTTGATGGTTCGTGGCCTGATCTCGCTCTTCGAGGGATAAGTTGTTTATGGAGTGTACTTGTTTTGATATGGCTTCCTTACCCTGAGTTGCTTGTTCCTTGATTTCCTCCAATGTAATCCGCTCCTTTTGGTATTTCCGCATGTCTTGCAGCGTCTCTACATTTTTGGAGAAGAGTCTATCGTTCAAAGGATGATTCTTGTCGAGTGCATTTAGATATGCTCGTCCTTGTCTTTCTCCGAGGCTCCATTTCCTACTTCCACACACTGGGCGGTCCACCTGTCTGTCATGCTTTTAATAGATTCTCCGGGTCTTACTCTGATGCTGAACAATTTCTCCACGCCTGGCTTTGATGAGTTGTTGTATAAGAAATAAAGTATGAATACTTTGGACAGTTCTTCGAAGGACGCGATCGAACTAGCTGTCAGGTTGTCATACCAAGCCAAGGCTTCCCCTTTAAAACTGGAAGGAATATACTTGCAAAGCACCTCGTCTCTGTTGGCCCAAGCCAGGAATACTCGCAGGTACATTTTTATGTGCAGGGTCGGGTCTCCTGTCCCATCGAAGATTGATGCGAAAACCAGCATGGTGCACTTTACTGGTATGGCCTTAGCAAGAAGTTCAGGGCTCAGTGGCGAGCGGTTGACGTCATTAATTGCTTGAGTCAGTCTCATCTTGTCGGTCGATTGAATCCTGTTATCGAAGAGCTCTGCTCGAAGCGTTTTGATTTGCTCCATCATGACTTGCTGTAAAGCTTGTGTTTCGGCGTTCTTCCTCGCCTGTTCATTTTCGTATATCAAATGTATGTTGTTTCATTTTGGACGTATACTGGGTTCGACTCTTTTGCTCGAGACTACTATCTCGGGGTCCTTGGGGTTGTCTCCCTTGAATTTGATGTTACTTCTCGACACCGAATGTTCCCTGGATCGCGATATTTGATGTGGGCGAGAGTTTCCCTCACTGCTCCCTTTGTAGTTTGAGGCAGACTTCTCCGCAGCTTTCTTAGTTGCCTTGGCTAATTGCTTTTTTAGTTTTCTTATCTTCTTGTTCTTTTGAATCAGCTTTTTGAATTGTGCATCCCTCGTTGCGTCTTCCTCGGTTGGTCGATGTGTTAGTAGTTCTTCATTCAGGATGTCATCTTCGCCGTCGTCTTCGTTATTCTCTCCATCTTCCTCTTGAATTTGTTGCTGAGGTGGTTTATTACCCACTGGGAATCCTTCTCCATCAGGTCCTAGATCTTCTATTTGTACTTCTTCCTCGTTTACATGTTCTCTATGTTGGACTGTGCTTGCTGCTACCTCTGGCGATAGTCCTTTGCTCGTTGAAAATCTAGTGTTGTGCCTCGAAGAGCCCGTGCCATGCCTCGAGGAACCTACTCTTTGCTTCAGAATTTGTTCGGATTTCGAAGTCATGTTGATAGTGACCTGTAAAAAACAAAAAACCCGTGAGGTCCAAGGTGGCTGGTGCAGTGTACTAGGTCTGACATGTATCCTAGTAGGTGTAACAGATTATGTCGTGCGAAATTTCAGGATTAATTATACTCGGTTCTGACCGAACCCTAACTGTTTTTTGTTTTATCCAAATCTTCCTTCCAAATGAAGAGATTCTGGCAGGCTGACCTACTTTTCCTAATCTGGACCCTGAGTATGAATACTGCGAGGCTTATTTCCAAATATGAATTTGATATGAAAACCCTAAAATGTCCCTAGATTTGCTTTTCTAAACATCATTGATACACCATATTTTTCGGGTGTTCTTTGGAAATTGAAATGGCTGATCCAAGGTGAAAGCTACTCTTTCCTTGGGATTTTGCCGCGATTCTTTTGAAAGAGTTTGTTACACTCTTGATCAGATCTCTATGTTTCAAGGCTTGGATTCCTTGAAGAAACATCGATCTTATCATGCTGATGATTTGCTCAAAACCCTTGAGCGTACTAAAGCTTTTAAGATCTTTAGACACCCAAGGTGGTGGAGCTCTTAATGGAAATACGATGAAAAAATGATTTTAAAGGAGAGTTGGAAAACCCTAGAAAAAATTTCCCCAAAGAATTTGAAAACCATAAATCACAGGAAAACCCTAAGTTATTTTAATCAGTCCCTGTTTCTAGCGCCAAACTGTGTGAGTATGAAATATGCATAAGTACTTCATACCCGACAACCATCAGATCTATTTACTCAAGCTATGGTCAAAGAAGCGATATTGGTTTCATATGATGACACGAAGAGAATAAGAACAACACCGAAGCTAAATATATGTGAAACAACAAATGACAAGAACGTAACTATAAATTGTATTTCATTCTAACTAATGCATGGATATGATCCTTAGAAGCTTGAGGAGAAACTAACCTAATATCACTCTCACGACTTAGGTTACACCAAAATCCAACCCCTACAATGGTTTTCGAGCTCGCCTTATATAGGTCGAGTCTGAAGTGGTTTACAGCTAATAAGAAAAACTACTCAATCGTGGGGATGTCAGAGTTTGTCAAGTAAGGTCGTTCCTTCGGTAGGTTCATCTCCGAAGATGGCTTCGTGTCCTTTCCTTTGAGCTACCTGCTCGAGTCTTCTCTTGTCGAGCTCTTGCTCGAGGTCACTTCGTAGGTTTGTCCAAAGAATGGCGGTGAAATATTTTGGCTGGGCCAAGTCCTTCTGATCTTGACACGCGTCCCGAGGGTGTTTTACCCTCCACAGGTTTGATTCAAAACTTTTTTATATCGTGTGAGCCGAACCATGCACTTATTTAACCATTTGTACGAATATTTGGTTCGGCTCAAAACTTTTTATATCGAATGAGTCGAACCATATACTTTGTAAGCTAAAAAAAAACAAACAAAAGAAAATTAATAAAAATTATTAAATTTAATTTAGTGAAAAATTGACAGATGATCTAAAATGATGGATAACCCTATTTGAACCATTAGAGAGGGCCAATGATGGTTCTAATTCAAGCTTGGATAGTTTGCAATTATAAACATTGTTGGTTCTAGACCAGTAGAGTGCATTATTAGAAGATGAGTTGTTTCTTCATGAGAAATTTTTTGATGGGGGCAATTTTAGATGGGGGCGCGGGGGACCAATGGGGTCCTGCCATTTGTCATCTCTATTCTAACTGATTAACGCCTTAACTTTAAAGCAGGGGTATTTTCGACTACCTTCATTATCCGCCTCATCTTCTCCATATTTTGCATCTGAAATCGCTGAACTTTTCTTGGGGTTTCATAGACTCCGATCACAAAATGAAAAAAGGAAGGAAAAATGACAAAAAAAAGGGATAATTTCAAATGAGGCGTACTTTTTGGACCCGATTTGCAAATCAGTCATACTTTTTAAAGTAGTTTACAAAGCAGTCACAATTGGGTTAAGTTAGGTGTAACGGTCCGTTAACGCTGAGGTGTCTGTTAACTTGTTGTGTCAAAGTTCCTAAATACCCTTCAATACACGTCAGCGGGAGCTGTTTTACCAAAATGTCCTCCAGTTAACTGACACATCTCAAGAAAACGCAACTCGACGAAATCTAAGGGTCGGATGGAAAACCCAAGATGATAAACTCGACCTACTGTCTCTCTCTCTCGCTACTTTCTTTTTACTCTCTTTTCTTCTTCGTTTTTCTCTCTCAACTCTCTCTGCAACTGGTTGGGGTTCGATGGCGGAGGTGGTGATGCTGGGGTTTATTGGTGGTGGTGCTGATGTGTTGGTGCGAAACAACGGGTGGTTATGGAGTTACTGGTGAGTTTGTTTATGGTGGCGGCGCTGTTGTTCAAGTTTGAGGTGGTGCTGTTGTTCAAGGTTGTTGAAGATTGGGGTGGTGGTGAAGGTGTTGTTGGTGATGGTTTTGGGGATGAGGGTATAAATTTCGTTTCTGTAAAACCTAATTTCAATTTTGAAATTATTTCTGAAACCCTAAATTTTTCTGAAACCCTAAATTTGATGAAAAAGATCGACTGCTATGTATGTAATTTTCAAGTGTTCTTAGTAATTGGTGGTTTGGATTATGTTGATTGTGTTGATTGGTGGTGGAAGTGGTTCTGATTATGTTGATTGGTGGTGGTGGCGCTGTTTTGGAAGATTGTGGAGATGGTGCTGTTTTTGAAGATTGAGGTGGTGGTGTTGCCGTTGTTGGTGATGGTTTTGGGGATGACGAAGGTATAGATTTTGATTTTGTAAACCTACTTTCAATTCTGAGATTAATTTGTGAAAACTAATTAATAAAATTTGGGGGTTTTTAAAGAAAACCCTAATTTATGT
>JAJJMA010231499.1:1288-16091 GCA_023529015.1 Papaver nudicaule
CAATGTGTTGTTATCTAACCTTGAATTCCTCGGACAGTCGATATTCCACGAACGTGGCCCATGATTCTTTGTCCACTATTTCTTTGTATTTTTTGGGAACTCTTTTCGCCAGGTTCTCCAAGGGCTCTGTATACATAAAGGGAATTATATATTTGTGAGCCAATTTCCTTCTGAAATCCCGGAGTCGCTCACCGAGATGAGTCATCGTTCTTCCCTTTCTGGAGTCGTCGACGTCATAGTATTTCTAAGGTTTCATTTAATGACATGTCAGTAACATTTGGACAACCGAAATGATGAATAAAGATGTCAAACATTGGTGGTAGAAATGAGTAGATGCTTGCCTTTATTTTATCCCACATTTCATATTTTGTCTCCTGTTTCACATTCTTCCACTCTAACTCACGAAGTCCAACATGTCTCCTGACTAGGTCGCCTAGGAAACTGATGTATTCTGGTCTATAACCACCTATGGTTCTTTGATGCTCATCAAAGATTAACTGATGTGGCTCCTCATCACTATATAAATCAAAACTTTGATGCAGCTTAAACAATCTGGTCATTCCCCTAGATCTCTCTTTTGAAGGCTTTACTTCTTCAAGATCCTCTAGAGTTTCAAAAGTTTCGAATTCTTCTATCACGAGTTCCTCTTCAGTAGGCATATCCTCTCCTTCAGATTCTGTGCTTTCATCACTATCATTTCTTAGATTTGCTTCACTATATGACTCAGACTCACTTTCAGCATCCCCTTCGTGACCATGCGAATTTATTGACGCATCACTCTCATGTTCTGCCATAACCTAAACTGTGTACGTACAACGAAGGAATGAATATGAGCTTATATTCATTAACTTCTAACAGAGAGTTCACAAAACAATACATGTGTTGAACTACTTCCAATAGTATATGTTATTTATCTTTCATTTCTTTTGTGCAATGAATTAAAATGCTGGCTTAGGTGAATATCTAGAATAGTATTGGTAGGTATGTCGAGAAGTAAACCATGGTAACAACGAAACGGATAATTCAACCAAATAGTAACTAAACCTAACAGCGAAAGCACCACATGTACAACACAGGTAGGCTTATATTGGAAAAACATTAGCTAAACCTAACATCAAAAGCAACATGTTATAAGTGTATATATGTCCTATTTTCCATTCTAAGAAACACACTAAAAGAACACAAAAACAAACTGTTCACGATGCATGTACCTCAAGGCTAAAACGAACACACCTAAATGGCATTAAGAAAAAAAAATATAACAAAGTAAACCCAGGTTGAAAACAACCCATGATTAAACTAGTAAAACAACCCTTGAAAACTAACATCTGTTCTAATTTCTACGGTATCAATAAAACAAAGATACTAAAATCACTTGTATTCAACTGGGAACAAGAAAAAATAATAATACCATATGCCCTAATTTTCATTGGTCCTGCCTTTCTAGATACTCAGTACTTCATCAAAACATATATAAAACCCATTGAATCATTGATGCATATATGTTAACCCAAGAACAACACGGATTGAAAACAGCCTATGATTATCAGTTACTTGTCAAAACAAAAAAGAAAGAAAAATAAAACAGCTTCATCTTCAAAAAATATTAAAATCAACTTGATATGAAACATGACTTGTATTGAATCGAGAATGGTTTAAAGAGATAATACCAGTATCAGAACCAGCCGGAGAAAGAGATGAATCGGAGTGAAGAAGATGAGTTAGTAGTAGGCTTATGGTTTTAAGGAAACAATAAATCTGCCCCTCCAGAAAAAATAAAAAGATAAATGTAGTTCTAATAACCTAATGAAGGAGAAAATAAAATTTAACTTCAAATTGGAGCCAAAATAACAGGAGGGAATAATCCCGCTCTGAGAATTTTCGTCTGATTTTCATCCCGCCAAAAAAAAAGATTTTGGTGGAAATTTTGGGGGGTTTTGAACTTCAAAATTGTTAAGAGAAAAATTATATATTTCGTGTAACTAACATGGTAAGTTTCAAAAAAATTTTAGACTCTCTGGAAGAATATTGGTTGGTTATCTTCATTAAATCTCGGAAATTAGTTTCCGAAATACGGAAATATATTTCCGTATATTTTTAGCAAGAAATTAAGAGTAAGGAGGATCATAGGAATTTTGAATTTTTGGTTCGTAACTGCAAGACATGTGAAATGGACACACCGACAAGGCCCAATAGTCATGAAGGCGAATGCCAATGTGACATACATGCTGGGCCGAAAATCAGAAAACATGCAAGCCCAAGTAGTTGCCAATGATCCTTAACTAACAACGGTTATATTCCCAACCGGCAGCGTCATATGTGTACCAAGCTTTGGAATATCAAGGGATTTGAAGTCTAACACATGTTTCAGTCCATTTCTTCTCAACTGTTGTGACGTTCCAATGATCCTTAATTAAATGGCAACGCGTATTCCCGACCGGCAACCTCACATGTTTGCCAAATCTATATAAGACTTCCACCACCACCAGCATTGGATTCTACGTTTCACCAGTCTTTTATCAATTAGAAGAAAAAAACCTTTCACCATTCACCGGCAAGGCCAAAAAATGGATTATTTACCGAGATATTCACTTGCCTTCCAACTACACAGAGTATTTTAGAGAGCAAACTGGTATGCACAAAATGGAATGAATTGCTAAAAAAAAGGATTGGTCTCCTGTTCAGTGCGGTGCCAAACGGAGGAGCATTATACTACCCTGGCCGCAGTCATCCTGGACACGGTATGTACCTCTCGCCTTTGGAGGTAAACGTAAAATTGAGAAAATTCTACTGAGGGATGGGCAACGTCTATTGTGCCACAATATATCCACCGGTAATTTAGAGGAAATCCACGGAAATGTCCCATCGCAAACAGAAATTGTCGTTACTCCTCACACGATGAGCCAAGTGTCGTTGTTGCCTTTTGGAGGAAATTCGGGTGGACCGCGTTGTACTTTAATGTTCTAGTACCTATGTAACGTTATATTTAGTCGAACATATATATTTTTTGTGTATATGGGGTACTATCTAACGTAATATTAAGAAGAACATATTTGTTTTGTCTCTCTATGAGCTATGAGGTACTGCATGGAGTATTTTACAATGACAGAACATAGGTCGACGAGTACTTTAATGTTCTTCATCTTCTTAACTGTGTCTTCTATTGATCTTCGTGATCCTGTAATTTGTATATCTTCATTTATCACGCTAGTAAAACCCTCCAACAATCATATATTGCTAAATAGTGAACTTTGAGCGAGCAATACTGGATGACGTTGTTGCCAAAAGCCAAGATGACCTGTTAAGATTAGAACTGTGCCATAATGAATGCATTTTGGTGATAAAACAAGTATTAACTATTGATACTTATTAGTCGGTATTAAGCCACATTGGATTCCATTGGCTTAACTCGGGTCTAAGAGTTTGCAAAAGAAAGTAATACAGACCATATATTGTCTAAACTACCGGAAAAAAATCATCTAAGAAGATAATTTCTTTAGCTCTTTGCATAGTGTCTCCGTATATGAGTAAATGCCTTGAGTGACTCCGGAGTCGATCCCTCTGACACAACAATCTTTTTCTTTGCCTGACACAAAGGTCTTGTCTCGGACCAACCTTTTCAACTCCCTCCTAGGTCGCACGCGACGCGTCTCACCCTATGCACAATTTCAAGGTAAAACATGTGTTATATTCCGACTTTAATATCACGCATTTAATTTTAAACCAAAAACATGAGCAGTTGGAAGTTTCGCTTGCCACTACTTCCTTGAGTTCGATTTAAGGATGAAAAACACACGCAAGGATGAAAACACAGCAGTGTAGTTATCTAACCTTGGATTCATCTGACAGTCGATATTCCACAAACTTTGCCCATGATTCTCTGTCCACTATGGTTTTGTATTTTTGGGGAACTGTTCGTGTGAGGTTCTTCTTATGAATATTGGGAACTATATACTTGTCGGCTAATTCCCTCCTGATATCTCGCATCTTTACGGCGAGATGCTTCATCGTTTCTTCCCTTATGGACTCATCGATGTCATAACACTTCTACGGTAATATTAAAAATGGCATGTGAGATATAAGTACAAAACATACATGATGAATAAAGATGGCAAGAAAGATAAATTTGGTTGTATGAATCAGTAGTTGCTTGCCTGTATCTTGTCCCACATGGTATCCTTTGCCTCCTGGGGAACATGCTTCCATTCTAGTACTCGAACTCCAACTTCTCTCCTGACCAGGTTGCCCAGGAACCTACTGAATTCTGGTTTACAACCAATTGAGGTTCTTTTAATCTCATAGCAGCTTAGTACATGTTTCTCATTGTCATCCGAGTGTTCTTCGTGCTCAACAAACATATAGTCGAAAAAGTCCTCCGAGTGTTCTTCGTCCTCGACAAGCACAGCGTTGTAAAAGTCCTCCGTGCCTTCTTGGTCATCGACAAGAATTTCGTCAATAAAGTCCTCTGAGTGTTCTTCGTCCTCGACAAGCACATAGTCGAAAAAGTCATCTTCTGCCATAACCTAAACTGTGCACATACAACAAAGGGTTAAAATATGAGTTTATGTTGATTAAGTTTTAACCGAGCAATCACAACAAAACAATATATTTGCTGAAATTCTTGCAACAATTAAAAAACAAATTTCGGATGTAACAGGTTTATATGAAAATGAAATATGAATAGCATGTCTGAAACCTATTATTACATTCTAAATAAACATAAACGCGACCCCAGAAAAAAAAATATATATATACTAGCATCACTTGTATTCATTCGGGAACGTGTAGAAGAACTAATACCATACGCGCCCTAGCTAATTAGCATTGGTCCTGCATTTCTAGATACTAAGTACTTCATTAGAACATATGTAAAAGACCATGATTCATACAACTTAACCCTAGAGCAGCATTTTGACACAACAACCCGGATTGAAAAACAACATATGATTATCAGTTACTTGTCAAGAAAAAGTAAAAGCAAACTGATTTTTTCCTTCAAATAAATATTAAAACCAACATGTATATATACTGCAACATGATACTATAAAACATGACTTGTATTGAATCGAGAAAGGGTTAAAAAGATAATAATACCAGTGTAAGAACCGGCCAGAGAAAAGTGATGAATCCCTGTGAAGATGAGTTGATAACAGATTTGTTGTTTCCGAAAAGATAAATCGGGTTTTAAAGTAAAACATAACTTTAAAATGGAGCCAAAACACCAGGCGGGAATCATCCCGCTCTGAGAATTTTCGTTTGATTTTCATACCGCCAAAAATTTTGGCTGAAATTATTTAGGGTTGCCTTTTTGATCTTAAGAATTGTAACGAGAAAGTTTCTAGATTTCGGGTAACCAACATGGTTAGTTTCCCTAGTTTTTAGATTTACAGCCAATAATAAATCAGAGAGAATATTGGGTGGTTATCTCCATTAAATTTGGGGAATTATTTTCCCAAAATATCGATAAATAATTCCCTATATTCAACAATTTTCACCGGATATTGGCAAGTAATTAGGAGGATCCATTGGAATTTTGAATTTATTGTTTGTAGCTAGGAGCAAGATAAAAAGGTAGGTCGCTATTTTTGGATTAATCTGAATAAGGGTGGGGCTTATAAATGTGATCGTCACCCGTTAAATTATAATGACTACGTCCACATTGGAGTTTATTTCTACGTCAACAGAGTAAACCGTCCGGAAAAGATGTCTCTCCCACAAAAATCTCGCTGTAATATTTTCTTTTAACAAATAGTTATCTTTATCCTATTATCAGTTATCTTCATAAAATTCAGTTTTCTTCATATTTTTCATTGGGTTTTTGTAATATCTCTTCTTATTTCTGCCCGGATCTTACACTAGTTTAAGATCCGGGTGGATTAATCTAACATATATATATCAATAAAATAATTGCATTATAGCAATTGATGTAAATTATGTTTTTCATCTTCTTTTATAGCCTTATGGGCATCTTTTGGTGGTATACACTGACGATCACATCGTTAAAGGCGTGTCAATTCGGAGTAGTATTGATCAATTTGTCGATAAAGACGATCAACAAATACCGAAATTGATTGCAACAACTTGGGCATATCACTTCCTTTTTATGCAGATGTTCTATATGCAGATGACATCATGGTTTTCTGTAGAGGAACTAGGAAAGATGTGAAGCACTTGATGGGTATCTTTGAAGAATATGGGGATTGCTCTGGGCAGTGCATAAGTCCAGCTAAGTGAACCATTTTTGCAAGAAAACATATCATCAATAAAGCAGAATCTATTGTTGCTGCATATGGTATACCTTTAGGGTCTCTGCCCTTTAGATATTTGGGGATCCCAATATTTCAAGGTAAGCCTAGAAAGAGGCATATGAGAAGCCTGATGGACAGAATCAAGTTGAAATTCTCTGCATGGAAAGGTAAATCGCTCTCAATGATGGAAAGAGTTGAATTGGTAAAGTCAGTGATTACTAGCTTAGCGCTATACAGTTTTCACCTATATGAATGGCCAAAAACTTGTATTAGGACACTTGAGAGGTGGATGAGAAATTTCATATGGTCAGGGGACATTAACACCAAGAAGTGTACTACCATTGCTTGGAAGAAACTCTGTTTGCCGTATGATGAAGGTGGATTAAACATCAAATCACTTCGAAGCTTAAATGCAGCAGCCCTGATGAAGATGGTGTGGAATATCCTCACTGTTGAATCTGAGTTCAGCAGATTTATTAAAGCCAAATTCTGTAGCTCTTCTTACAGGAAATCGTCGATTTGGCCAGGTCTAAAAACTCAATGGGAGAACATCAAGTCTGACAGTTTCTGGTTGGTGGGTGATGGCTCTAATATTGATTTCTGGAATGATAATTGGTGCCCATATATTGGTTCCTCTATTGCAGATCACTTGGAGCTGGATACCTCTAATATGATGAATTATGTCGCGGATTTCATTGTGGATGGCAACTGGTTCTTTCCAGATTATATGCCGAAGTTAACTGGAACTCTTCAACAATCCATAATGCAAACTCCTCATGCCCCCCAAATGGCAGACAAGCGGGTTTGGAAGCATAGTAAATCAGGTTCAATCATGATGAGTGTAGCTTTTGATTTTCGCAGGCCTAAAGTTACTTGGTCTAAGGACTACTCCGCCTAGAAGAGCTTGCACGGTTTGGAAGCTAATGCACAACAGAATAGCGACAGATGACAATGGAGTTTTCTGGGTGCTGACACAGCCAATTGTTGTAATCTATGCACAACTCCTTGCTGCTCAGACGCAACAACACCTATTCTTTGGATGCTCCTTTGCTTCTTCGCTGTGGATATGGATTAAACAGGTCTTTCAGCATCACATTGATGCCTCTTTGGTAACTGCTTTATTTGCCTCTTTCTGTGCATATAAAGGCTGTTGTCAAATAAAAAATCTTCTTTGGATAGCTGGAATAAATTGTATTTGGCTAATATGGGACTGTCGCAACAAGCTAAGGTTTGAGCACACCACTATTCCCACTGCCCAAGCCATTGCGAAACTGAGAGTCTTGATAAGAGAATCTGGTTTATATGCAAAAGGCTTCACCTTTAACAATGCTGCGGATGCTTTGGTCCTTAAATCAAGGAAGTTTCCTAAAGCTCCAAAGATATTTCAGGTGAAATGGAACGGCCTATAATGGGCTTCATGAAGGTTAATGTTGATGGTTGCTCTTTGGGCAACCCAGGTTTGGCTGGATGCGGAGTAATCTTCAGAGATCACAATGGCTTAGCTAGAGGGTGCTTGGCACAAAACCTTGGTGTCAACAATGATGTAATGGCGGAACTTTGGGGTGCTATTTATGTAATAAGACAGTCTCAATTGAGAGGGATTCGAAGACTATGGCTGGAGTGTGATTCGACTTTTGTTATTCAGGCTCTCATTAACCCAAGTCTGGTTCCGTGGTCTTTGGCGGTGCATTGGAATAATTGTACTCATTTCCTAGCCTCTATCCAATTTAGATTTTCACATATTTATAGGGAGGGGAATTTTGTAGAAGATTTGCTTGCCAAGCATGGTGCCTCTAAAGGCTCTCAGTGGTGGGACGATCCGCCAACATTCATCAGGAATGCTCTTAGCATAGATAACTCTTTGCTTCCAGTATATAGGTTTCGTCATATGTAATTTTTTCTTTTCTTTCCTTTCTTTCCTTTGTTGTTGAGGTCAGGTCTAGTCCCCCTCTCTACTTCTTTTTATTGATTTTAATAAAATACTTCTCAGTGGCCATTGCCATGAGAAGCTTCGCTCAAAAAAAAAAAAAAAAAAAAAACTTCCTTTTTATGGAAGCATCAGATGTTTACAATGATCAACAACAAAAATGGTTTGAAACCATTAGAACTGCATCAAATTATTCAACGGAATGCAAATTTACAGTATTTATCTTATTATTTGGATCATTGAATCTCGAATTGTGTAACTGTTTTATTTTGCATGTTTTTCCGATTATTGATGTAATTAATCAACTTGTAATCAAGATTGTATCCACCTTGTATCCTTCAAACCTCAATTCAATGAGGTATTTTTAATAAACTTGGGGCAGTTAGCCCTCGTTTCCTTCAAAAAAAAAACAGAGTAAACCGTCCCAACAGTTATATATATATATATTTTTTTTTTAAACAATACAGTTATATTTCTGAATACTGAACTTTGAGGCATACTGGATACCGTTGTTTCCAAAAGCAGTCGGTGAAAAAGCAAGCACGAACTATTGATACGTGTATAAACTATATTGGATTCCGTTGGCTTAACTCAGCTTTAAGAGTTTGCAAAAGAAGATATAATACAGACCATTTATCCTCTAAAACACATGCTACCAGAAAGAAAAAAATTGTCTAAAACATTATTTGTTTAGCTTTTTCCGTGCATTCTCCAAATCTGGCTGATCATTTGATGATAGCATCTTAGCAAAGTTCCTTGTATTCTTCGGTATCCCATATGGAGTTGCGTATACCCTGCGCCCGCTATTGATAACTTTCACATTCTGTAGATCCTCTGGTACTATCTTCCCTTCAAGAGTAGCATCTTTTGTTTGCTTCTCAGTAATTTGTTTTGCGTGACTGTTGTCATAGACTTTTGTTTCCTCCACATCCTGTGGATTCATTGGACATGATAGACTTTTGTTTCCTCCACATCCTGTCTAATCTTTTACGACCTCCAGTTCGTATGGGTAAACAATAGTTTGGAAATAATACTTCTTCAATCAGAACTTGGCGGCAGATAACCTTTTGACCTGATCCATATAAGGTCTGTACTGTCTTAAACGGGAAAGATGTTCCCCTAGCCAGGACGTGTGCCCTAGATTCTGCCCATAAGTTGCATTTTACACCCTACAGAAATAGATGGCACACGACAATCGCATAAAGAGAAACCTCTTAAACAATATATATTTGATTGACTTAAAAAAAAAACGCATACGATCCGTTTCTTGGTAATGTTGTTCTTGTACCTTCACTATCTCCTTGTGTTTCCCAGATCGAGTCTCCTTTCTCCGAGATCCCTTTTCAGAGGATGGATCCTGTGCTTTTGGTTTCTTTTGTTTTTTCCCAGAAGTTGGCCGAGGTACCTGCAGCAATAGAGTAATACGTATTATTTAACCGTGTATCTTTTTTTTTTCAGTGAATAAAGAGAACAAGCCAGGCAACCAACCTCTGAATTGAAAGTGATTAGAAATTTGGGCCATAAAATGAAACAGCCACTAACGAATATCTTGACCTCATCATCGGGTATGGGTAATTTTCAATCTCTCTGTATTACTTCCTTAACCCGGACTTTGTAGCAACTCATTTTCCTCACGCGGTGACGACAACGTACAATATGCTCGTGAACCTATGAGACGTAAGCCATACCACTAGCAACAATTTCATTTTCATTAGACAAAAGGTCGCAACTTCTACCCTGCATAGATACATGGCACATGAAAATCAGAAGAGAACTACAAAACAATATACATTAAAAAACTGCAAAAGAGGACATATATTAACTCTTTCTGGTGATTCACGGCTTCTTCGTGTTTTCATTTTTTGTATATGTTTCCCAGTCTTTTTGGAAGGCTTCCCGTCTTCTACTGTCTTCTCAGCATATGGATTTGAATGCTCCCCAGTATTAGGTTGATCCGAAAGATTGCTCAGTCGTTGACTTTCTTGTGAAGAGGACGGGAGACTTTCGGTATTATCCTGAAGTGTTGAAGTTGAACATTGTTGCCAAACATTAGATACTGTGCGCAAATCTAATAAAAAAGTAAATCCAGTCTCTTAAACACTGTTTAGTCAGTGAAGATACTCTTACCTTTGTTACAAAATTTTCCAGTATATTAGCCAAAGACTCGGGTAGTTCTATTCCTTGAGCAAGAAGTGCTGCTGCTGTATCCTGCATCACTGTTTTCATTTGCCCCTCTTCTTGATCCTTCGATTTCAGCTGCAGCTTCAGTTTATTGGTGCTATCTTTCAAGGATTTCCTTGGTCACTTGGAGTCCCTCCAGTAATTTCCTTAAGTGACTCCGGAGCCGACCCCTCGGACACGCCCACCATGTTCATTTCCCAAAACAATTGTCAGGGATCCTCTCTCGGACCAACCTTTGCAACTCCCTCTCGAATATTCTTATGCAACTCGGACTGTGCACAATATTGAGTCAAAATGTGTGTTATACTCTGACTTAAATATCGCGTGTTTACTTTAGTGAAAAACATGAGCAGTTGGAAGTTTCGTTTTACTTGCAATTCTATCCGCTACCTCCTTTAGCTCTTTCTCCTTTTCAGGGATTTTTCCACCTACCTCGCGCGCCTTCGTCCACATAATATGGCGATCAGGAAGTACATTGTTGGAAATCACTTTGTCTTTGATCTAGTACTTGAAACAAACGTAAGGGTGTACCGAATACACGGATAATGATACCCGAAAGTAAAACATACATTATTTTCCAAAGCTTCTTATTTATGGCAACATTAGAATACAGTGTAATATGAGTATTATGATATGAAAGAGGCAGGTTATATGCAGGTACAACTAGCATGGAAAATGAAACCGAAATTCAATTGACCATGTCTGACATGGACAGATTTACAGTGCGGTATATAATAAGACAGTGGACTTACTAATTTATCTCTCAAGTTAGTGTATCCTCCTCGTCTTAACCGGTGTGGAAACTTGAGTTGCGCTTTTGACTCTTTTGCCTTTGCAGATATAGGCTAGCAGTGCAGATATAATGAATTTCATAACTATATTAGACTAGGGAAATAAAAGAAAATAAAACGACGATAAAATACAGCAATGTGTATTATCTAACCTTGAATTCCTCTGACAGTCTATATTCCACGAAATTGGCCCATGATTCTTTGTCCACTAATGATTGGTATTTTGTTGGAACTTTTTTCGTCAGGTCTTTCTTATGAGGATTGGGAGCTATATAATTTTTGTACAGATGCCATATGAACTCTCGCAGTCTCTCACCGAGATGAGTCATCCTTTGTTTCCTTCTAGAGTCGTCAATGTCATAATATTTCTAAGGTAAAATTTAATCGCTTGTTAGTAACATTTAGACAGCAGAAGTGATGAATAAAGACGGATAGAACATTGCTTGTAGAAATCAGTAGAAGCTTTCCTGTATCGTTTCCCACATTGTGTCCCTTGTCTCCTGTTTCACATTCTTCAATTTTAACACTCGGAGTCCAACTTCTCTCCTGACAAGGTCGCCTAAGAAACTGCTGAATTCTGGTTTAAAACCACCTATGGTCCTTTGATACTCATCAAAGCTTAATTGATGTTTCTCCCCGTCACTAAGTCGGTCGAAATCCTTATGCAGCTTTATCAATTTGGTTATTCCCCTCGGATTCTTTTTTTCAGGGCTTCCTTCTTGAATATGCTCTCCTTGTTCTATGCCGTCGTTTGTTTCTGAAATATAAGTACAGCTTATGAAACTTGTGTTGTTGTGTTTTCCGTGGGAATCTCATAAATATTAGAATAAATAGTGAAGGAAGATGAAAGAGTACAAGATTTTTTAACACTACCAGTTTGTTCTACAAATTCAAAAGTTTCGAATTCTTCTCCGGATTCGTCTCCATATCCATCCTCTCCATCAGTTTCTATGCCTTCATCTTCAACATCATCATTTCTTCGAATTTTTTCAGCATATGCATCAGACTCACTATCATTAGGAAAAACCTCATCTTCTGCCATAACCTAAGCTGTGTAGGTGCAACAAAGGAATGAATATGAGCTATTTATCTTTCAACAAAGGAATTGATTAACTTATAACGGAGTGTTCACAAAACAATACATGTGTTAAACTACTTGAAATATTTGAGTTATTTATCTTTCAATTTTTTTTCTGCAATGAATTAAAATGCTGGCGTAGGTGAATATCTACAATATTATCGGTAGGTATAGTCGAGAAGTAAACCATTGATTATCAGTTACATGTAAAAAAAAAATGATTTAAAACATGACTTGTTTTGAATCGAGAATGGATTAAAGAAATAATACCAGCCTAAGAACCAGCCAGAGAAAATAGATAAATCCCTGTGAAGAAGATGAGTTAGTAGACTTGTGGTTTAGGAAAAATATAAATCTAGTTTTAAATACCGAATGGAGGAGAAAGTAAAACTTAACTTCAAAATGGAGCCAAAACATCAGGCGGCGGGAATTATACCGCTCTGAGAAATTTCGTTTGATTTTCATCCCGCCAAAACAAGTTTTTGGTTGAAATTTTGGGGGTTTTGATCTTTAAATTGTAAGAGGGTTTCAACATTCCGTGTAACAAAAAAAAAATACATATTTTTGGATTTACTTTTTTTTTTTTGAAGGAACAGGGGCTACTGCCCCAAAATTTTATTTCAAATACCTCATTAAATTGAGGTTAGAAGGGTTTACATTATGGTCAACAACAATGGTAAATGGAGAAAATAATTCCATACCAATTTCACAAATTTCGAAACTAAAAGAAACGAAAATAGAAAATAATACAGAAGTTTTACAACCCAATGTGGAGATTGACATTCTTCTAATGGTTTCAAACCATTTTGTTACTTGATCACTTGTTACTTGATCATCATCATCCTTGATGTAAAATACTTCCATAAAGAGGAAGAAATATGCCCAAACTAATATCATCACGATCCATATCGGTCTTGCTTTTCTTTGCCGAGAAAGATCGTCTCCTACCATATCATCCTTCATAATAATGTAGAACCACCGGTGATTGCCATTATGGCTATGGCAATTGTCTAGATAGCATGCCATCAGACTAATAAGGAAAACAAATAAAAACCTAAAATTGTTGGAACAACAATTTATTTTATTTAATATATATACATCTAATTACTAATTGTATCCAAATCTAACCATAAGATCTGAAAAATTCAGACCAAATCTGGTAGATCTGATATACAATGAGGAGATTTGATAAAGATTTGGAGATTTGCAGAGAAAAGAAAAAAACGGTTATTTAGGAGAGAGCGAGAGGAAAGGTTTGGTGGTCATATTTTTGGATTTACAGTCAATAATAAATTAGAGAGAATATTGGGTGGTTCTCCCTTAAATTCGGGGAATTATTTTCCCAAAATATCGATATATACTTCCCTACATCTCTAATTTACACACGGTGTGTATCGTCTGTTCCACAAATTATGTGTGCCAAATGTGCCAACCCAATAGGGTTGCGACACATGTCAAGTTTTGTTATAACCAAAATTCAAGCTTGGATTTCCATTTTTGTTCTATGTTAATTAGGTAACCTAATCAAATCTAATATTTCCTAAGTTTTTTTAGGAGAGATAATTAATATCAAGATTAATGTTTATCAAATTTATTAAATATAAATATACAAAATATAATTATCGAATATACTATAGTTATTTATTATTATTGAGTTGTGTTTATCTGCTTTGCTAATTGTTAATTGTTTTTTTATTTGATGGAACTTGATATGCATGTATGATTTCATGATATGCTAATTGTTTGTATATATATATGTATAATTATCTCTCCTAAAAAATCTTAGATTTTATAACCTTACCTAATTACCATAGAACAGAAATGGAAATTCAAGCTTGAATTTTGGTTATAACAAAACTTGACATGTGTTGCAACCCTATTGGGTTGGCACATTTGGCACACACAATTTGTGGTACATTTGGCACAAGAGTTTAGCAAGAAAGTAGGAGGATCCATACGAATAAAACATGCAAGATAAAAATATTGTAAGATATTATTAAATATGCTTTAAAAGATTAGGTTAACAAAAATATATTTTAGGTTAACAAGAAGATTACAAAGATTTTATTTTGTTTTCTTTTAATTTTAGAAAAAATAAATACAAGAACTGTTATAGGGCCTAAGGCCCATGGATGTGCGGTTCATATAGTTACTTAGGGTTTTCCTAAAAGATTATATATCAAAACTAAAATATAAAAGGGTACTACTAGTCATTTCTAAAACTAAAATATATTGGTACTAATTATATCAATATAATTAACTTAAAACGGTTTTGAAGAATGGAAGTTTTTTTAGGTTATGTGTCAGTTTTTAAGAGGGGGTGCATACAATGAGTATGCAACCAGGGTCTCATATTAGACGTACTGGAATTTTAATTGTTTGTGTAACAGTTTATGACCGGAAGACATATAAAATGAACAAAGCATGCATGTAGAAAGGGGCAGATAAAAGGTGGGTCACAATTTCGACGGTAGAAAATTGGTTGGATACTCATATTAGACGTACTGTAATTTGAATTGTTCGTGTAACAATTTATGACCGCAAGACATATGAAATGAACAAAGCATGCATGTAGAAA
>JAJJMA010231508.1:0-10893 GCA_023529015.1 Papaver nudicaule
TTCTTGTGGTCTTCGCACCACTGAATCTCAACTAATTACTGTATGTATGAGTAGATCTGATGGATATGGTACCTCGAGTACCTATGCAGATTTTCTACTCGTACACTGAGGGCGAGGACTTTTTTAATGAGGACGAGGGCTGAAACAAAATAGGGTTATAATGAAGTAAAAAGGTCCCATATGAAATATATTATTTTAAATATAAACAACTCTTGATTAGTAGAGATTAATGATATGATTAGTTGTTAACTCAATTTGATTAGCAAAAATTATTAGTGTGAAGGGTTATATTACGGTTATGAAAAAAATTTGAAATTATTTGTTTAGAGAGAGAAGAAGGAGAAGGAGAGGGTTTAGTGGGGGAAAACTTGGGTTTATGGAAAATGAGTGATTCAAGTCCTAAAAACGATTGTGAGATTCTCTTAAGTCGTGTTGATCAATCATGTTTCAATAATATAGAAGATGAAGCCACTATGGATATGTTGCACGATCAAACTCGATTATACAATGAAGAACAAGACTCTCTTGGGTATGAAGATCCTTTTGACTTCAACGAGTCTCAAAAACACTCAAATGAACAACCCAATGGTGAATACAACGAGGTATGCATCCTAAAATGTCGTGATTGTATGTCAAATTCCTTAAATCTTCAAAATCATGCATTTTTTGAAACCGTCGAGGTATTTTTGATCATCATGACGACTCTGTATTTGAAACACACTCAGAGATGAACAATCGTCGCTGTTTTAATTCGAACCATGACGATTTTATGGCATGCAAATTTACGTGGGGCCATTAAATGCGGCTCGTCATGGTCGTGTTTATAACTGTGACGATTTTGGGGTCTCAAAAATATCCTCTTTGTCCCAAAAACCAACTTAATCGTCATGATGTTTTTGAAAACCATGACGATTTCCTCGGGAAAAACTTAAGTTGGGTTATAACTAGAAACAACCCTGACGACCTCTTGCTATGTAGTTACCGTTGTTGGAAGCGGAAGAAGTAGACAATCAACCAGAAGCCCTCAAAATGAGAACTGAAGATACCACCGAATTTTATATGACTAATGAGGTATGCCAACTTTGTTTTTTTTCGCACATGTTTCCATGTCACTTGATTTTTTTCCTTTGTTTGAAATTTATCATCTTTGTTAATCTAGGTATGGGAAAGTAGGGATAAGGCGATAGAGTGGGCTAAAACGAAAGCAAAAGAAATAATGTGCGTGTTTGTGAAGAATAACGGTATAGGAAAGACTTGGGTTCAAATGATTTGCCAGCATGGACGCAAATTTGAAAGTCACAGGAAAAAAGGTTATGTGTGCCAGCGGAAGACCACCAAGCGAAAAATGTCCAGGACTAACTCAAAGAAGACGAAATGCCCTTTCAGGATGATATTCAATGAGAAGAGGGGTAGTGACAATAGGTGGTTTTTGAAGAGAATAGCATGTGGTTGGCACAACCATCCGGAACCTGATTCTCTTGTTGGATATGCTTATGTTGCAAAGTTGAGTCAAGCGGAAATTGATATAGTGAGGGAGATGAAAGGAATTTCACCGCAAAAGATTCTAAGTGTGATTAAAGAGAAGTTCAAAGGCAACCTTTCCACACTATCCCAAATTTACAACGCTAGAGCAATGTTACGAAGGGAGGAATGGGATGGAAGATTGGTTATGCAACAATCGGTTTGGTTGGCAGAGAAACACAACTATTACATTAATCAAAGGATCGGGATGAAAGACAACATAACACACATTTTCCTAGCTCATCCCAAGATGATACAATTAGCTCTGTGCTTCCCTCAGATATTGATGATGGATTGCACTTACAAAACCAATAAGTACAATCTGTCTTTACTGAACATCGTGGGTCAGACATCAGAGAAATTGGCATTTACTGTGGCTTGGTGTTTTATGCAACACGAGATAAGGGACGAATACAAGTGGGCACTAAACGAATTGAAAAAAATCTACAAGGGTCAAACTTCGGGGGTGATAATAACGGATAGGGATATTGCATTGATGGGGGCAGTACTGGATGTTTTTTCGGATGCACAAAATTTCCTTTTCACTTGGCACATCCAACAAAACATCTTAGCAAGAACAAAGATTCATTTCCAAAAGCTCAAGGGAAAGACGGGTTGTGAGAGTTCGTAAGAGGAAGATGACCGAAGGAGTAAATTGTCTAAAGATGAAATAAAGCAGGAGAAAGATAAAGATGATGCCGAATACGTAGCAGGGGGGGAGGGGAGAATGGAAGGAGTATTTGTTAGACTGGGATGAATTGGTTCACTCGAAGACCAAGGAGAAGTTTTATGTAAATTTGAAAAAGTGGGAGGATTTATGGAGACCTAAGTATCATAAAGCGGTGGATTATTGCATAGATACGTGGTTAACCGACCACAAACAAAGGTTTATTTATGCATGGACCTATGATTATCCTCATTTCAAGAATGAGGCAACGAGTACGGTTGAGGGAGCTGGTGGTCGGTTGAAGAGGATGCTCGATGTATGTCACAATGGGGTTGTTACGTTACAAGAAGGTATCCATGAGTATAGTAATCATGATTTGAGGAAGATCAAAAGGAAATGGGAAAGAGTAGGAACTCGTTTTGCACCAATTATAATGAGGAGGAGAAAATATTTCTTCGTTATATTATGTTCCGAGTATCGCATTGGGCGATAATTATATGATGGAGCAACGCGCTATTTTTAAAAAGATGGAAGAGCAAGGTATAGTGCAATTTTGTGAATGTAAGACGATGATCGGTATAGGACTTCCATGTCTTCATCGTCTCGGTAAATATGAAGACCATATTCCGCTTGAGGATATTCATCCCTTTTGGAAACAACTCTTATTTATTCCTGATCCTACATTCGACGATACACAATGGGTTGACACCGATGCGCATCATGAAATAGTTGAATCATACCCCACCATGATTCATGTGAGTAAACAAGCTTTGCGTGAACGCACTATTCTTTCCCTTAATTTGGTGTTGACTACTGCTGAAGAACCAGAGATAGAAAAACCCACTGGTAGACCAATCAGCGCAACCTCTTTTAGTGAAATTATGAAGGAAAAGGAGTTTCAAAAAAGTACTAAGAGAGACCCCACCCTAGCAGAGTTAGTGGAAGCCGAGTACACAGCGGGGGAGAAGAAGCATAAGAGTGGCCGGAAGATGGTGCTTACCCAAGAGAGTTCTGCTGACCCAAAAGCAAAAGTTTTATCCAAGGTTAGAGAAACAACTCAAGGAGTGAGAACAGCATTAGTGTCAGCATGTGTAGGAAGTGCTCCAACGAACGGTGATGAGGAATTGTGCACTCCACAGTCAAACCAACAAAGTGGAATGCAAACAATAGAAATTGAGGTTGGACCAATGGTGACCCCCAGGGATGCAAACACCGAAAGACCATTGAGGACCTGTAGATGGTGAAAAATGAGAAAGGGACAAGACTGTAAAACTACTCTCTAATTACGCCTTACATAAAGGCAATCGCCTATTCAGGCGCATCTCTATAGCTCAGAATGCAATCTATTCCACGAGCTGAATAAACTCTTTATGAGTTCTCTCTTATAACTCCTGGTGGAAAGGATGATATCATAGTGCAGTACTGATAATCTCACCAGCACATTAAACCCATTAATCTGCTTCATGTCGACATTGCCCTGAATTCCTCGACAGCAGAACCAGATTGCTCAATGGTACGCGGTGAAGAGTTAGCAGAGACGCATCCTCATGGATTTCCTCTTAAAATACGACTCGACACCCGAGTCTTAAAGAAAATCTCAGGAATACCGAAGCTCTAGAGCTCTCTGAGAAGCATACAACAGCCTGAACATGCTTAAACAAACCACACCCTAAGCTCAGGATGGTCTAACATACCATGGATAAGCACGCCATGACTTCAAGTACGCTGTAGCGCAAGCACGCACACAAAATCCAAGGCGGCACAGCCAGAACGCACCAGCTGCAACAAAGTTGGCCTTGGCCAAAGGCCAAAACCATAACGCCATATATCATGGTACCACGAAGGTCCGCGAAAAATTGGTTTTGGCCAAAGGCCAAGGATGTGGCGTCATGAACCATGGCGCCACAACAAGCTGGCCTTGGCTAAAGGCCAAGGCCGTGGCGCCATGAGCCATGACGCCATGAAAACAGGATTCATCGCTAAACAACGCTTTAGGAATTGGCCTTGGCCAAAGGCCAAGGCCGTAGCCCCTTAGGCTATGGCGCCACAAGTCCATGGCGCCATGAATTCCTGGCCTTGGCCAACAGCCAAGGCCACTCCTATGCGCCTACTACGCAGGTCTTGAAAACACCACACTCACGCTAGTCACAACATCCTAGTCATACGAAGCTACTCAAACTCAACTCAACTCAACTACGCAATATCTGCGTATCACTCGAGACATCAAAACATCACACAGGGGGATAACTTTAGGGGTATTGGTCTGGCGGTCTACGACAGTTGAAAGAAACTGATAGGGATGGTGGAGAGTTACGAGAAAGTGGCGTTGAGTGGACATGATCTACACGATCCTAGCAGTTACCGAAAACAACTCATGTCCTCCACTCCCTCACTCTTCCACGACTTCCACCTTCTCTGTCGAGAGATCAGGGTGAGTTCAAAACTATAAATAGAGGCCTCCTCTATCTTCCAAGGCAGAACATCTTTCCAAAACAACCATAGTATTCAGAACACCTTAATAAACCAGAGCCTCAGAGTAAACACACATGAGCAACCCAACACACTTCTAGCCTTGGAGATCTCCAGTCACCTTCACGACGGAGATCCTGAACTCTTACACCCAAAACACATCCTCAACCTGATCTCAAGTTTCTTCGTTGTATCCCTCCCTAAATCAACCTCTATCCTCTCTGTGACCGAAGCAAGACGTGAACGACCATTGACTTGGTTTAGGCTCGTCTTGTTCGACTTTGATCTCGAGCACTACGAAAGTACCCAGAGACGGTGCATTGTTTTTCCAGGTAAAAACAGTTGGCGACCACAGTGGGAGATCATTCTCTCGGTCTTAGAAGGTCACCTTTAAAATGTCTGAACTAGGGATGGGATCCAAAGAACCTAATCCTCGCCTCAACACCCCAAAACCTACAAGAAAGACATACCCCAATAACAACCACCCGATCAATACCGACTACAGAAGAGGCGAAAACTCACCAACGCCTCCAACCATAGAAGAAATAGCCCGGCGACAAGATACCCTCGCCAGCCAACAAATGAATATCACGGCTGCCTTAATGGATATTACAGCCTACCTCAAATCCCTCGCACAGAAACCGCCAAACACTCCTGATGTCCCAGCAGTGGAAAGGATCATCGCGCGAACGAAGGACGAGTCAACCACGGTTTCACACCACAACACCGACACTCAACCAGTCCGGGAGCCCTGTCAAGTCCATACCACACTCTCCTTCCCCAGATACGATGGAACCGGTCATGCACGAGAACACATTTCATGTTTCTTAGAATCTCTGAAGGAATACAGATACAGTCATACCTTGAGGCTTAACGAGTTCCCGAAGTCTCTTATTGGAGAGGCTTACCGATGGTACACTCACCTCCCGGCAAGAACCACAAACACTTGGAATGGATTGATGGACGCTTTCTTCAAGGAATACCTTTTTGGGAAGGTAACTCTCTCTGATCTGAGTAAAATGCGCCAAAAAGCCGGCGAGTGCCCTGACGACTACGTAAAGAGATTTAAAAGACAAGCCCTCGGTTGCTGCGCCCCAGACACGGAGCCACAACTGGTGGAAGTCTGCACTAGTACCATGACCCCTATCTACCGAGCTCTCTTAGAAGATCTTCAGTTCCAGACTCTTGCCGAACTCCAGGAGGCAGCAGCACGGTCAACCACTATAATGCCCACCCTGAGGGAGAGAACTCAACTACTGAAATATGGAGAACTCACCGAAGATGGCAGTAGAGATTTAGACAACGACAGGAAAAGGAAGGCAGGAGAGTGCCTCGCTGAACACAAGGCACGAGACTCGATCTCAATGACGAGAGGCGTGACACCAGAAGAAGGCTCGCAACAAAAACGAGGGGGAATTGACCTTTCGAACAACATCTCAACGATAGAGATGGAACAACTGCTAGACTCCTGGGTCCGAGACAAATTCGTAGAGTTGCCTGAAGTATCGAGGGCTCCCATTGCTGGAGAGATGGAACACCCTCGATACTGCCACTATCACAGGAGGATCAGCCACGCCACGGTCTAGTGTCACAGTTTCATACGAATTCTCGAAGAGCGCATTGTCAAGGCTAAGGCATGTTCTCACAGACTACACCCAGGACCTCCACACGTCCAAGCTCTCACGGATCACAAAGAACCCGTGAAACAGAGGGTGGAGAGCTCAATGCACCAATTATGAGAAATCTTATATTTCTCGAAGCCTCAACGTCGGGATATGTTTACAGCGCTCAACCACGTGGTGTCAGGAAGGCGACTACCATTTGGAGAGGAAAAAGACCCACATCCGCCAAACCAAGGCGGGTCTTCAGTAAGATACGACTGGGGACTATTAACTAGACAAGGTTGGGGAATACTCACTACCGCATATATACGCGACATCAGATTCTTCAACACGTTGTTGGACCCAGGAGCGAAAATCAACTTCATTTCTACAAAAACACTAGAAGCCTCGGGGGGCTCACTATACGATGTCACCGATTCACCAGCAGCGTTGGAGGATCTCGAAGGGAGGACACTGATAACTCGTGGATGGATAATCTTACAGATATAAGTGAACGAGGTACGGACGGAGGATGAACTCTATGTAGTCCCACGAGATTTAGAACACGACATGATCCTCGGCCACCCTTGGTTCAACAACAACCAGAGTCTGCTCAACGAGACTTCAACCCCACTTGAAGCACCGACTGAGCCAGAGAATCTCCACACAGCGACAGTATCCCTGTACGGGGAAGGGGAAGCCTCACCAGACTCGGAAAAGGATTCAAGGATGGCATCCCCGCAAAGGATGGACGGAGCGCTTGTCGCAAGGTACGAATGGATCATGCACCCTACTCAATATTTTATAAAATGGATGACCCCATCCCCTGGTCGCAAAACCCTTAATATCCTGTTTATCCAATTAGACATAAAGGATGGGGAAACCAATAACGGATCTGCCTGCCATCCCCAGAAATCACTATTACACCAGAAACTCCACAACCCTAGGGCCCCACTAGCCAACGATAGAGACTACAAAGTTGGGGAATTGGTGATGAAGACCGTCAGGCAAAGAGGGGGATAGCCCGAAGGACCCTACATGGTCACCAGGTCTGCGCTGAACGGGTACTACAAGCTGGTTTCGCTCAAAGACGGATGCAAGGATACAATAATAATCAAGAAAAGGTGGATTGAAGCATATCACAATTAAACCCTTAGTTATAAGAAGCATGAAACCGTTGTACGTAAACAAAACGCGAGACTCGCTCTATCATTGTCTTTCGAGTAATAATAAAAAAAAAAAATCCTAAACCATGAGTCAAGAAACAAAGCCAAGATAATCAGAAAAGACCAGATAACACAATAGTCTTGACCTCTTCACAAGAGCCTCTCATGTTGAAAAGAACATCCCGCTCCTTCACGAACCTAGCCTCCAGTTCAGGAACCTCCCTTTCTTCGCGGCGAGGACATCATCTGTAATACCATCAGCCTGAACCTTTGCATGCTTCCGCTTCTCAAACCTCTCCCGGAGCCAAGTCACATTAAAAGACTCAGACTCAGCAGCCGCTATGGCGTCCTCCCAATCCTGCAGCGTCTCTGGTTCGACCCCGCGTATAGAATTTTCCCGCATCTCAGCAAACCACTCCAACAGAACTCCGACGAACCCTCCCGCCACGGCACGGTTTGAATCCTCCATAGCAATGTGTCCAAACTCCTTCCAGATACGTGTATACATGTCCTCGTACTCTCGGGAGACAACAAAACCACTTATGGCCACCTGGTAGGATCTGACTCTATTCAGAAGGGGAAACGCAACACCTCGAGTCGGATAAAGTACGTTCATTCTAGCCTCCTTAGCCCTTATCTAGGCGCCAACAGTATCTTCGGAGTCAGAGCCCACAATCTCCTCAGTATCACCATCCTCTACGATTTCTTCACCGTCACTTTCGTCTACGGGCACGTCCACAGTAACGGGAGAAGCCACTCGGGAACCTTCGACACCCCCGGTCACCAACGTCTCGTCACGCATGAACTCGCCGCTCCCCTTCATGAACTGAAGAAAAGAAGAAGTCAGTAACCATGAAAAGACAGGAGTTACCACTAGTCTAGAGATAAGGAAGAAATAGTCGAAGGCACAGAGAACACGAATCGCCTACCACGACAGGGCTCGACTCCTCGCGAAGAGGTGATGAATCATTAGTCTTCTCAGCCATATCTTGATCCCCATCGCCCACATTCGAAGACCCAACTGGCTCGTTGTCTCCTGGGCGGTCCGTCTACAAGAAGAAAACACGAGAATGAGAACCCGGCTAAACATTAACAGGAGAGCAAAGCAACCTCGGTAAAAGAACCACTACCGTCATATCGGCATCCTCATTCTCGTCAGGTAAACCCATCTGTTCCTACCTGGGAGACGTACCCCCTGGGAACCCTCATCCGAGGGCGGTTCCTCCTGGCGCTCTAAACCGAAGCCATGTCGTCCGACTGGGGACTCGGGGTAGAGCTCACCTACGGAAGAATAACGAAGGGTAAAGAGAAGGACATTTCGTAACCAAGAAAGAATTACAGTTGAACCATTGTACCTGAACAGGAACAATGGGAGTACCCTGGCCTCCCCCCTGACGGTCGACGAAACCATGAAGGACTTCGAGAGTGTCATTCCAAAACTCATGATACTCAGGAGTCACCCTAGTTGGTCTGTGACGAAAAACAAAAGGAGAGCGACGACCGGGTTGAACTGATACGTCGAGTGAAGACCGCAATTCGACCACAGAAGGCACGGGGAGCAACCCCTTGGGAACATCCTGATCGAAACCCATCACTCTCGCTGCTCGATCAACATTGTAAGGCATTACCACCTCTTCCCTGTGAAAGTAACCAAGGATATAGCCAGGAGTGCTGCTGTTAATGAAGATAGCTTGCCCAATAGTAAGACCACTCGGCTCTCGGGGTCCCGATCGTAACTCAACACCAGGCATCTCCGTGAAGGTTATGGGTTGTACGATCTCAGAGGAGGAACTAGTGTACCACGGGCGGAAGTTGAAATTCCTCTTATCATCCAACAAGTCCCCCAATTCTGAAGAAGCAATAGGCAACTTGGTATTCCACTGCAGGATTCGAGGGCTCTACTTCAGCGTCTTACTCAAAGCAGGCCCCAAAGAAGGCCCCTTTTTAGGTCTATGAGCTTCGAAATGCTCCCACAAGATCGCCTGGACAAATGAAGGATTTGCGTAGGTACTAACCCTACTAACACCAGGCACCGACATATCTCGGACAAAAGCATCGAACTGAGCATACTGAGAACCAAGAAACAAATTACCAACGGGCAAGCTCCGACCATGAGCCAGGAGAACAACAAAAGGGACAACGTGAGGTTTCAAGGTACCAAGACGAGCGTCAGCAAAAATGTCCTTGGACAACCAGAGTACCAGGAACGCGGCAATGCAAAGGGTGCTCTCGGGGACGCACACATTAGGACTTGCGCCACCCACATACCATTGATTAGTCAATTCTATATAATTTTCGCTCGAGTAAGCTTTGGCTACCTGCAGTTCCCGGATTTTCATGTTCAAGACCTCGATCATTGTGCTTTGAGCTGAAGAATAGCTCTCTGGGAGATTCCCTAACATTGGAAGATGGTATAAAGCAGCCATCGCCTCTAAAGAAATGGTGAACTCACCCCAGCTCGTCACGAAATTTTTTGTCGCCCTGCACCAACGAAAGAGGAAAGTAACAATGGCTTCGGCATCCTTATATATTTTCAAGTTCCTAGTTGCCTTCACCGCATAGAGGACCCCTGATCGCTCCAGAATTGGCTGGACCTTCTTGTTAGTCATCATGAAGTCATACCAAGAACAACATGGCAACACGGGGAACTGAGGAACTATGAAGTCGACAGGCACACCATCGAACGCATTGGATTCCATACAAAACCTAATAGTCTCCGACGACCCCACCATTAAAGAATCATCGAAGTCTCCTTGCCTCGGGATGAAGCAGGCATAAAAGTCTCCGCGACCGACAAATGCGGTCGGGTTCCTAACAACATGAGCATATGAAAAACCATCAGTGCACTTGGGAGTCCTAGCAGCAGTATCGCGGACAGAATGATGGCTGGAAACTGACTCTCGGTCATCGCTACGCTTCCTCTGCAGCATGCAAACAATTCCAAGTAAGTCACCATTGCTTGTATTTCTCTAAAAACATGAGTAGTTATGCATGCACACTCATCAGAGCGTATATATATTCTCATCCATATCTATTTCTATATAAAATGATGTAAAAAAAACAACGTGAGCATACGTGGCGCCACACCCGTGGCGCCACTAATATAGCCTTGGCCAGAAGGCCAAGTTTGTGGTCCCAAAAACCATGGCGCTACAAGGTGTGGCGCCACAAACCCACTCTCACTCGTCCAATATATATATTATAAGTGTATATATATATATATATGCGCCTCACCAGTGACAACACAAATACGACGACAAACCCTAGGCCGCCTAAACCTTAGGTTACCTTGTTATCCCGTGTTGTAACTCCACTCGATGACATGATGAACGAGATTAGCAAATACAGATTAAAAGAGTAAATCAAGAAGAAAAGAAATACTGCTCTGAGAAACCTGCTTCTCTTTTCTCTTCTTTATTGAAAATTTAACCTAGATATGTGTATATATATATATATATATATATATATA
>JAJJMA010231525.1:0-10660 GCA_023529015.1 Papaver nudicaule
TAATGGTGGTGGTGTTTTTTGAAAAAATTCATTTTTGCCCTTAGAGTGATTTTTGAAGTGAAACCTCAAAAACTATCACCATCCTTGGATTTTCTGATCCAATAACCCTCCCCTGCTAGTTCAAGTTTGATCGCGTGCCGCGCGTTCAAAAATGTTGCTGCTGTTTTTCAATAGAAACAGTCGGGAAGGACCCTAATAACCCGTGTTCAAAACTTGCTTACAAGTTAGAGCCAGGCTAAAAACACCCAAGTAATAAACTGAGGTCGGTCATATCATATCCATATGTCATGCACAATGGCTATCTGCAGTAATTCTTTCTCATTACAGCGGAGTGCAAGTTCCACAGCCGCCCCTCTTTTGATATTTGTCAAAGTTGATCAATCTTCAGAGTTTTGCAAGTCTTGTTGCATTGAACCATCTACCCAACAAACTAAAGCACTCAAAATTTATTGTTTGGGAACGCAAGGACCATGCTACTAAGTGTCAAAGTCAGCATTTTTCTCCGCAGAAGGGAAAATTGAAGTACTACGTGTGTGGTCTCTATACTCCTCTGATCAATGCCATGGCTTCGCCTCATTATCCCAATTTGATATGGGAGTTATGGGATGGATGGTGCGCATCCTGGACCGTTTTCTAGTTAGAAGTCATCGTCGTAGCTAACGAAGTAACCTTGCAATACCGTGGCGGCGTGGCCTCTTAAATGGTACTCGGTATTAAAGATCTGACCCTTTTACGTTCTTTGGTACTTGATACAAGTTGATAGATATGATTTGACTTTAGGGCCCTGACTGAAATTCAATATTGTAGTTATTACTAGTATTGGCCAACAGTCCTGCTATTCTACTAGTTTTCATCCTCATATATATGTATAGTCAGTCAATCAGTCAATCTCAACGGTAATGCTTTCACTTCTAATATTAGGCAAACCTTTTCTGGCCAGCATTATTTTCTTCTATTCAATGAGAAGGCCTTCACAAGTTGGTCATTGTAAAATTCAACCACAAATCAGATCAAGGCTTATTTCTTTAGTTTCAATAAAATATATTGAGCTGACACTAAGAAGCCTTATTTTATGTTGACGTCAAGAGTATTGAACACGAGTAAGTAACTGGAGCCAAGTTGAATTGAAAGTAGAATTCGGAAGTCCGCATGAAACATCACCAAACAACCAAAACTCTTTTCCTTGAAAAAGCTGGAAAAATATAGTAGAAAATGTGAAATGAAGTTGAGAGGACGAAGCAGTAGTAATTTGCCTTACTCATCCGCTGTTCTCATATGTCTTCAGGAACGGACCTATGTGAGGGCTAAGCTTGGCTTTAGCCCTCATAGCCTGGCTAGCCCTCCAAGTCCACAAGCCTATTTTTTTTTGCTATTTTTCCCTTTTCATTTAAGTTTGGGTTGTACCAAAGGTATTAGGCTCAAGAAAATATTTTGGGCTGTACCAATGTATGATTCAACAAATTGTTAATATTCTGGTGAAACTTTTCGTGCACAGTGTGTATTAAGATACTGGAATTGACAAAAAGGATACAAAATATTTTCATTTGCAATTTAAAAATGTCTAAAGTATCAGATGTTCAAAAAGTTGTATAATGAAGCATAATTCAAACGGGAGAATCAAACAATTGACTCGTCCTAACTTGCAATTCTTTTATAGAGCAAGAGCAACTATAAGTCCACGGTATATGAAAACCTACTGAACTTTCTGGCAGGAACCAAGATATCTTGTTGAACCCATTTCAATATAATTCTGTGAGATACCCACTAGAGAAAATAAAAGGATTAGAAAGAATACTCCATATACCACGGCGACCAGATTAGGCTTAAAACCACGCTTGGAAAACTACAGGTACGAAACAACAGTTTAGGTCATCAAAGTGAGTAATTTTTTATGGCAGCTAAACCGGCATCGTAGCTGTTTGGATGAAACAAAAACGTTTGTCGACACGAGAATTTGGGGTGATGTTCATGAAGAGTTATCCGTTTATTTTTATTTAATAAGAAAGATCGAATGCCTTTCAAAAAAAAAAAAATAGAAAAAAAAAGGGATTGGGGTTGTACTTCAAAAAGGGATTGGAGCCCAGCTTGTTGTCAGGCTTCCATCCAAAACTTGTAATCCTGTGGATTCTGATTCAGATTAATAATATATGAACTTAAAAAAAAAAAAAAAACGAATTGGTAGAAGAGCTAATTTGTTTGGATACCGTAGATTGTGAAAAATCGAATAGGGGTAAAGACGTAAAATGTCCCTCTATCGCACCTTGCCGAGAGGCAATTTCCTACTCAGGCATATCTCAAAGCTCAGAATGCAACCCGTTCTGCAAGCTGAATATGCTCTTTATGAGTTCCCTCTTATAACTTCCGAGTGGAGAGAATAATATCATAGTGCAAAGCCAAACAACATACCTATACACAAAGCCACCAATTTGTTGATATCGACATAGCTTCGAATTCCTCAACATAGGAGCTAAATTACTCATTGGTGCCATGATGCAGAATAAATAGAGACGTATCCTTATGGATTTCCTCTTGAAACATGACTCAACTCTTGAGTCTTAATAAAAAATCTCAGATGTACCACAACTCTAGGCATGTCCAGAGCTTCCTGAGTAACATATGACAGCTGAAACAACTTAAACGCACCTAAACAGGTCATAACTTTGAGTTATATGCAAACAACTCAAACGTGCATAAACATGTCATCTAGTATGCCATAGCTAAAAGACAACATGGCTTAAAATATTATGGTCAAAGGAATTATGCCCAAATACACCACGAGAAGTGATAAAGACCATGGCCACAAAATTGTTTTGGCCAAAGGCATAGACCTTGGCCAGAAAAATATGGCGCCATCCATCCATGGCGCCATACCCGTCCAGCCTTGGCCAAAGGCCAAGGCCAAGCCATGCCATCACGCCATGGCGTTACTAAATCGGCCTTGGCCAAAGGCCAAGACCATGGCGCCACACCCGTCCAGCCTTGGCCAAAGGCCAAGGCCATGCCATCAAGTCCATGACACCATGCATCCATCCATGGTGCCATATCCACGCACACTTTACTAAAGGCTAAGCATAGGCCATGTTCACACACTCATGGCTATACGACATTATCATGGCCCAAAGCAGCGCAGTACAACATATGCGTTTCTACACGAGATATCAAAACATCACACGGGGGGATACTTTAGGAGTATTGGTCTGGCGGTCTACGACAGTTATACGAAGATGGCGCGAGTGGACATATTCCATACGACTCCAGCAGTTACAGAAACCAACTCATGTTCTCCCCTCCTCCACTCTTCCACGATTCCCACCTTCTCTATCGAGAGATCAGGGTGAGTTCAATACTATAAATAAAGGCTTCCTCTATTCTCCAAGGCAGAACAATTAGAACACTTGAAAATACCAGAATCTCAGAGCGAATACCCGAGCATTCAAAACACTTATAGCCTTGGAGATTTCCAGTCACATTCACGACGGAGATCTTGAACCTTTACACCCAGAAACACACATTTTTACCTGATCTCAAGTTTCTTTCACTGTTTCCCTCCCTATATCAACCTCTATCCTCTCTGTGACCGAAGCAAGACTTGAACGACCATTGACTTGGTTTAGGCTCGTCTTGTTCGATTTTGATCTTGAGCACTACGAAAGTACCCAGAGACGGTGCAGTGTTTTTAAGGCAAAAACAGATAGCAACACCACATTACTGAACTGCTATAGTCTTTCTTTCTTTTGTTGTTAGATGTTTGATTTCCTTATTCAAGTCTGTTAGTTTCTTAAGTTAGATGACTACCTTATTTAGAGTTATTTCCTTTGTTAGAAGTCAGTAGCGTCTTATATATACTCCTGTCTAAGAATACTGTAGGCAGACAATTCTATTCAATCTACAGTATTAAGTTTTACTTAATTCTGGTGGCTAATCTCCAATTCAAAGGATTAAGGTGGTTGATCTCTAATTCAATTGATCAAGTTTATCTCTAGGGTTCTTATTTAGGTGCTGAATCCTATCATCTGGATCATAGCAAGTTAGGTCTTGAGACAAAAATTTTAGATTTTTTTTCCTTTGATTTCAAGAATGACGGTTCAACAATTGAGCTTACATGTTCAAGTAACAGACAAGTTAGAGGCAGTAATAGAGATGAAGCAAGATAGACAAGATTTGAAGCAAAATCAATTAACTTCCAATACCAAATTCGAAACCATAATCACACAGTTACAAAGTCTCGTAAATAATCTAAGCAAGATATAACTACTCTTGCAACTAGTATTACCACCAGTATTACAACCAGCATGACAACCTTTACAACCAGTCTTGCAGCTGTTCTTCGGGAGACACGACAACCTTCTGGTAATACTAACAGTGGTTCTTCTGGAGATAATACTGATGCAACTAATGGCGGGGTTACTGTACCTATCATTCGAGCTGGAACAATCACTTTGAAGTTCCCAATTTTTGACGGAGATGATCCTGAGGGATGGATTTTTCAAGCGGAACAATATTATAATCTCCATGAGGTTACAAATACTCAAAAAATACCAATAGTTGTAGTTCATCTCAAAGGTGATGCAAACTCTTGGTATCGATGGATCAAAAATTATCTAGGAGAACACTCATGGCAAAATTCTCTCATAAACTTCGTGCTCGTTTTGGGTCTCGTAAGTATATTGATCCTTGTGTCAGTTTATCCAAATTGAAGCAAAAGGGAAGTGTTCGCGACGTCATTTGAGAGTTTGAAAAATTGTTGAACTTTGTGACTGGAATTCCTGAAGAACATATGATAAGTATCTTTATTTCTGCCCTACACAACGATATCGGTGCTAATGTTACTTTGTTTCTTCCAAAGACTCTTTCTGATGCATTTGACCAGGCCTTACGACAAGAAGATATAATCACTGCTACTACTGCAAGATCTTTTCTTCGTTCTGCTCCATCAAAACCATCAACAACTGTCACTTTTCCTCTCTCAAAAGAAAAACTTACATGCGGGAGTTAAACGTTTGTCATGGATTGAACAAAAAGAACGACGTGAAAAAGAATTATGTTTTAATTGTAATGAGCTATACAAACATGGACACCTTTGTGTACAGTACCGTTTGTTATGCTTGGAAGGTGCTTCGGGCATTACTATTACTGAGCTCGGACAAGAGACTAGTCGTGAAGACACTCCATCCGTCGAGACCGAAACAGAAAAGATTGCTGACTTAGAACCTGCAATTTCACTCCATAAACTCATGCTTTCTCCTTTCCCAAACACGATGCGTGTCACCGGTTATATCAAAGGACAAACAATTACGATCCTTATTGATTTTGGCTCAACTCACAATTTTCTCCACCCTGCAGTTGCTAAACGATGTGGTTATTCTAGTCATTCCATCGATGCTGCTATGCGAGTTATGATAAGAGATGGAGGATTTCTCCAAACTCGTGGTTCGTGTGAAGATATATCAGTTAAGTTGCAAAGCTATCACTTTTATACTGATTTTTTCCTTTTATCAATTAGTGGTTGTGATGCGGTGTTAGGTGTGCAATGGTTACAGACTTTGAGAGACATTGTTTGGATTTCAAGAAGTTACATATGAAATTCCAAAATTTGGGTTGTGAGCATCTTATAGTGGGTGATTACTCGGCACCAGGCATGCTCTTGTATAGTACATCTATGCAACGGCTAATAAGTCGCGAACAACAAGGTATTTTGTTGAACCTATCGTCGACTACTGATATGGGTTCGTCTACTCTTTCGAAAGTACCCCCCTGAACTTACTGAATTACTATTGTGTTATGATGATATTTTTTCTTCTCCCAAGGCTTTACCGCATATACGTTCCAACGATCATCGTATTCCATTAGTTCCAAATTCTACTCTGGTAAATGTACGACCTTATAAGTATCCACATAATTTCCAAAAGGATGAAATTGAGAAAATTGTCTCAGAGTTGAAGGAAGCAAGTTTTATCCGCCAAAGTTCTAGCCCTTTTTCTTCACCGGTGTTACTAGTCCGTAAGAAGGATGGTTCTTGGCTTATGTGTGTCGACTACCGAGCATTGAACAAACTCCCTGTGAAGGACAAATTTCCTATCCCTATGGTGGATGAACTACTAGATGAGTTGCATGGTGCAACATTTTTTCCAAGATGTATATGCGTTCAGGTTATCATCGGATTCGTCTCCACGAGCCTGATATCCACAAAACAGCATTTCGAACGCATGATGGTCATCACGAGTTCCTAGTAATGTCGTTTGGCCTTTCAAATGCTCATGAGACTTTTCAAAGTTTCAGGCCTTACCTTCGCAAGTTTGTTCTCGTTTTCTTTGACGACATACTGGTCTACAACAATTCTATTTCCGAATATATTCAGCAGTTAGAACTTGTTTTTGAGGAGCTACGTTCTAACCAATTGTTCTTGAAGGGATCTAAGTGTGATTTTGCTAAATCATCAATAGGTTATCTTGGCCACATGGTCTCATCTGATGGAGTTTCCGTTGGGGATGACAAAATTTCTAGTATTGTTAACTGGCCTATTCCGTCCTCAATTAAAGATCTTAGAGCCTTTTTGGGTTTAGCTGGTTACTACCGTAAGTTTGTGAAGGATTATGGAAAAATTAGTTCTTCGTTAACTCAGTTATTGAAAAGAAATGTGTTTTCTTGGTCAGATACGGCTACATAAGCATTCAAAAAGCTCCAGTTGGCCTTAACGACTACTCCAGTATTTGCACTTCCGGATTTTTCGAAAGAATTCGCTATAGAATCTGATGTTTCAGGGAATGGGTTAGGCGCTGTTTTGATACAATCCGACAGACTAACTGTTTTTTATAGCAAATCCCTATCAAGTAAAAATTTAAACCTTTTGGTATATGACAAAGAAATGCTTGCTATTGTACATGCAGTTCAAAAGTGGCGACCCTATTTGCTTGGTCGACATTTTAAGGTTTACACGGATCATCGTAGTCTTAAATACTTTTTGGAGCAAAGGTTGTCTTCTGTGGAACAACAAAAATGGTTGTCCAAACTTTTGGGTTACGACTACAAAATCATTTATCGTTGATGTGCTACCAATAAAGCTGCGGATGCGCTATCACGTCTTTCTGATCCTATTTTTGATTCTCATATTTTGGCTATGACAACTCCTATTTTTTCTGGTATAGATGACATGATCCGAGAATGCCATATTAACAATGAGTTAGGTGTTCTTATTGAGGAGTTACGACAAAATCCAAACTGTAAACCACATTATTCTTATATTGATGGGGTTCTTCATTACAAAGGGCGTATTGTTGTGGTTTCTTCTTCTTCATGGTGTTCTAAGCTTCTTCATGAGTTTAATGCAACACCAATTGGTGGTCATTCTAGAATTTTACGCACTTATAAGCGTATATTCAACAGAACTTTTATTAGAAGGGTATGAAGAGTTCCGTTAAAGCTTACATTGCTCAATGAAACGTTTGTCAACGTAGTAAATCTGAAGCTATTGCTCCTCCAGACCTTCTACAACCTTTTTCTATTTCCTGATGACGTATGGCAGGATTTTTCTATGAATTTTTTTGATGGTTTACCCTCCTCTAATCGTAAAACCTCTATTTTGATCATTGTAGATCGAAACTCCCGAAAGAGCAACCTTGTCGTCCCAGTTGGAATCAAGCAAATAGTTGGATGCAAGTACAATATGATATGACCGTGAAGAACAGTGTACCTGCAAGAATAAATCCAATAAAATCAATCTTGATTCCACTCATTATTTATAGTTTAGGCACACAAACCGAAAGCGGCTTGCTGACAAATCCAGGTTAATAAATAAAGAGTATGTTCTAATCACAACGATCTTGAGTGGCCTTATAGCAGAAGAGAAGGACCATAGAATAAACATGATCGCAAGGTTTGATAGACGTGATAGAACAGAACACAAGTACAATACAAAGAAGACTAGTAAACATAAAAGAGTTTCTCGTAAGAGGTACTTCTAGGCTTCTCGATCCCCAAGAGAAGACTTGCACTAATCCAGACCGAAAGCAAAAGCTTAAAGGTAACTGAAAGGAAAAGTGAGATAAACACAAGCTTTCAATTCCGAATAAGAGCTTGCTAGAGGGACAAAGCTTTTAGGAGAGATACCACTCCTATTTATATTGACTAAGGCTTAGCTTTGAAATGAGGCTAACTTAATTTCGGAAATTCATTAAAGCACATTTCCATATATGTTCCGAAATACTTCACTTAGACTCATAGCATTTAATGAGGTCTAATACTCTAGCATTTTACATTAAAGAAAATGAAAAATATATTTCAATAAATGTTTGGCCAAGAGCAATCAAAGCAAATAATACTCATAAGGTATATTTGGATATTTCATTTAATTTGAAATATGATGCTCACCAAATATGCTCCCTGGGAAAGAGCTCATTTTGAAAACGAGGTCATTTTGAAAACGTCTCATATTGTTTCGAAAATCTCCTTAAGGTATTATTACTTCCAAATGTCGTCATCATCTTTGAGAATGTCGACATCACTTCCTAGGCTTTGCTGGACGGGCCAGAACAATCCTAGGTGGAAGTGGGATATGGTCCAACGTGGCTCAAGTTCCGCATAAACGTATCATATCAGACGAGGACAACCCTTGTGTGTTAAGCTTAAGTGAACACGTAGATTCAATGGACATTCCGAATCATACAAAAAGATATACCAATAAAGTACGATGTATGATTCATCGAGCAATGGCAAAATGTTGAATCTCCTGAATTCTCGATTCAATATAGTTGATCACGTTAATGATATCGAAGAATTTAAATCAAAACATCAAATGAAGAATCAAATGAATATTTGATCAAGTAGTATATCTATACGAAGATCTAATCACGTACAATATTGATCAGAAATCATGTGTCTACTAACTAGAGCGACGAACCATATTTCTGACTATGACTCAAACCAACTTAGTTGTACATTTAAGATGAACAAATTCAAACTTCAAACTGAGAATATCAAACTCATTAATTCGTTGAAGCACAAATCAAAATGGTAAAGTTTGAACTTCGAAAATACGCAAACTGAGAATAACTAACATGGTCAAGACACATTGGTCTCGATTCTCAAGTCATTGTTATCCAGCAAACATCGTTTCGAACTCAAGTTTTCTCATTGGTCACAACATTAAGTTTCAGACCGAATATCTTAGAGATACAAAAACCAGATTATTGTTTCGAAACCAAAGTTTAGTTTTACCAAAACCTACATTAAGGTTTCGAACTCTGAAAGTCCATAAGATGAGATAACAAGAATATGGTTTCGAAATCTAAAAGTGTGATATGGCATACAAGAAGTTCATATGTAAAGAATCAAATAAATGATTCAGAACTTCACTAATCAGAGCCAAACCATGACGTAATATTCGAACTCAGAAAAGCAGTATATCGAGTCTACACAAAATAAGTGTGAGTCACGATCTCTCTTACATTTAGCTCATACAAGTACGCGCTAATCAAATGGTATTGTTGAGAGCATCACTCCTACCTCCATATGAGTACCAGTAACGGATCCATCTAATGTAATTACCTTCAGCAGAAGCATTCGACGAATAAAGTTCTTCGATTTTCTTGTTCAATTCATCGACCATGGCATCACGAGGACGCCCTGAAGAGTTTTCTGAAAGCTTTCCTGGTATTGGAAGATAATACAAAGTTGATACCGCCTCCAAGGAATTGTGAGTTCTCCAAAACCCATAACCGAAGTATTTGTAGACTCACACCAACGAGAGACGAAGGATACAATCCCGTCAACATCCACATTCATCCTCAATTTTCCTGATACTCTCATAGAATGTATAATCCCGACATCATCTAGAATTTTGCACACATTACTATCATTCAGCATAAATTCCAACCAAGAAACCCATTCAGCCAAAGGAAACCTGGGAACTCCAAAGTCAATCGACAAGCTTTCATATGAACCGCGTTGCAGAGAAAACATGATAATTTCACTCGGAACGATGAGTGGGGAAGGAGAACTGGTCTTATTGTTGTATTTTGGAATGAAACGAGCCTCTGGACTAGTTCGGCTCACAGTAGGGGTCATCCTTCTACCAAGCTTTTCGTATGCATCAAAGAATTTGTCATCAACACTAGGTGTTCCAACAATGGGAAGAACAAGAGCGGCTTCATCACCCTGCTTTCTCTACAAAACAAAAATAACTCCATGTAAGTTACTGCATATACTCATACATATAACGGTAAGTGAGGGACTTCATCCTTCTGGGCCTCTTAACAGTCGAGTAAGACACCACCTACCTACCTACAAGCCCTCTCATCTACGATAGATGTTTTCGACGTAGACACAAGGAAAAATCTTTCACTCACTTGAGAAATTTTTGAACTTGATGCACAAATAAAGACAATTGCTGCTTTACTGATCAACTCTCATAGCCTTGCAACCGTCGACGTAAATTACGGTTGGCAGCTTCTAATTGCGTTCCTGTTCTTCTAAAACTGGAATCTCATCATAAATGCGTGCCAGTTCAGCTTGGTCAAGTGCGGCCTGCACTTGACGTAAACTGTCATGGGCCTTATCCCGTTCGATCCAGGCCTCTTGTGCAGCTGCTCACTCATAATGTACATGAATTCATAGTGACACACACACACACACACACACACACACACACACACACACACACACA
>JAJJMA010231545.1:0-12233 GCA_023529015.1 Papaver nudicaule
GGTAATTGGCTTTTATGAAACAAGATGGAGTAGTTAATAAACCATGGTACGAAGTTGTTACAGGATCTATCACCATAAAATGTGTAATGTGAACTACTTTCAACGGTTGCACTAGTTGGGATAGATAACAAGATCTATCACCATAAAATGTTACAGATCTGAGTTTTATTTTTCCAAGATTCACTTTATGTATTAGTTAAACCATCTTAGCTAGCTAGCTAGTTTTCTCGAGTACTTTATTAAAGATCTTTCCATGATTAGCAATTTAAGTGTATTAATTTTGCATTTATGACTTGTTTTGTATTATCTTGAAATAATTTCATTGGTATTATGATACATATGCCATGAGTATGATTGATTTGAGGAGCTTTTTGGGTTGTAGAAGAAGGATTTAATTCAGCTTCACTCAAATTTTTTTCCAAATGCCAATTGTTAGAGGTAAAATATATTTCATTAGTTACAATGTATCAGAATTGTGATGTGCGCTTCATTTAAACCATGCTATGGGGTTGTTATGTGAGCCAATGGTTCCATTACCACTTGGGAAAGACTATTGCACTCCAAGATGAAGATTTAATAGAGTTGTTCATTTCTCTGTCTCATTTTTGAGTGATTGTGACTTATTGTTTTGATGATGTTTTGGTGGAGAATTATGTTTGTTTACTCTTGGGAATCATTGAATTGTTTGAAGTGCAAGACTGTTATGAGAAATAGGTTAGTCAAAGTGATGTTATTGATACGTTCTGAATATTTGGAGTTAAACCCATTTGGGAGGAACGAAGTATTGTTTGGACACTTTATATAATTTTAAGTACAATTCTACAATTTGGTCAGTTCGCGATTTTATCGTATATTATTTGGAGAAAGCACAATGCATGTTGTTCAATTTCTTGGATGTTATTTTGGGGCTGAAAGTTTCAGTGTGCTATCTCGTGAATGATTTATCATGTACTACGTGTTATTTGGTAAACTACATCTGGAGTGTGACCAAATTTTGGTTGCCAAATCTATTTCTTGTAAGAGGTGGTGTTTGTGTTGAAGAAGGTGGTCCTTCTTTGTGATCTATAACTCGTATTTAGTGTTTCATCAGTTTGGGACTCTCGGTGGAAAAATATATGTTATAACACTGATGGTGATGTGAAAGGTTTCGTTTTGGGTGGAGCAATATGCTTCTTGGCTCATCGACTACACTATTGAGATTATGGATTCAATATTAACAAAAGGCAGAAGAAGATGAGATTAGAGAATTCTGTTGAGAAGTTTGTTCAGCAACATTTAGTTGTCATCCTTTTGCTTCTCACATTGGCGTGGGAAGATAATAGTTTTGTTATGGATAGTTATTTAGGAACATATGGTTTCCTATAAGTAAGAAGACAATGGGTGAGCACAACAACTTCTTGGATATTTACTTAGGAGTTAGTGGAATGGCATGAGTTTAAGAGGACAATCAGTTGTGTGTGGGTTCTTTTATGTTTTGAGGATGGTTTATCGGATCTCATTCAGAATAGTGATTGGTATACATGTTTGTAGCAAGGTTGACTAAAGGATATGCACAAGGCAGAAAGTGTGATTGTTAAGAATTTTTTCTGTATGATTAATCACATGTCCATCCGAGTTCTATTAGTATTGGTTGTTTGACTAAGTCCACAAAGTCGAAATTGTATTTTTGTCTGGAGATTTGGTGGAGGACAGTAATTTATCTTAGCCCGTTTGGTTTGCTGGTTTAGTTTGGAAGTTTGCGTATATCAGCTTTTGGAGTTTATGGTTTCTTTGGTCACAAAGTTAAGTGATTTGTGAAGCTTGACATGTTTGGTTTCTTCATATCTCTTCACTTGTTTCAGGGATATGCTCATGGCAAAGAGCAAGTCAATATTCGATTGTTTGAAGAAATAGTTGGGTATGAGAGATGAAGAAGTTTAGTACTGTTAAGACAGACATTTGGGGACTACAATGTGGTAGTTAAATTTGTTGAACGACTTAAGGAGTTTTTTCACTGAGGTGGAGTACAATCACTTGAAGGGATGGATTGTTAAGTCGTGAAATCAATTAAGATAGGAAGAATAGATTATGTCTTACACAAAAATCCTATCTTGAGAAGATTGGTTCGATCATTACTTTTTCTGGTCGAGGTTCTACTGAACATTTTGTGAACTACGGTGTTGGTTTGATTCCTTGGGGAAAGGATACGTAGGAAACTTTGGGTGCCACCAATTTTATAAGATAAAGGTGATGTCATGTTCACCGTCTCATGCATGAATGCATGCTACGAAGTGGAGATTTGTTGAAACATCAACAAGGTAGAGAACCGTTAGAGTCGTCGAAGTTTTTGTAAGGTTGTGGAAAGTTCCATAACCTATTGGAATTAGGAAAGCATATTGGGATTCCTAGTTTAGGAAGATACTTAGAGGAAAACTCTATGATTACTATATAAGGAGGCTTATATGGTGATGGATGGGTAAGCAATGGCTCGGTGAGAGAGACCATTCTGTTGGTGTTGAGAGACACGCCGTTATGGTGAACAGAAGATTATCTTGTACGTTAATGGTGGAAGAGATATCGTTGGTATTGAAAGAGACATTGGTTAGAAGAGGATCATCTCGTTGTGTGAGATAGTAGTATCTCATACGGGTGAAGACGTTATTGATGATTATGGAAGGTGTTGTTCATGGGAGTTATTCTAGGGTTTATGATCAACATCATGTTGGATCATAGGTTGATGATTGATTCATCAATCATCATTGTGTGTGTAATTCTCTATTTGGTTGTTCTCGTGGATGTAAGCAATTACACACATCGTATATTATTGACGAACCACGTTAAAATCTCGTGTGCTTTACTTATTGTTTGTATTGTATTTGCATCTTGTTGATCTTCGCTCTACATGTCGATCCAAAGAAATTTAGTCTTGGCATGATTTTTTAGATTTAATCCCAACAAGAAATACAACATTCTTAACTGAATAATAAGATGATACAAGTGAAATAAAGGTAGATGCTTTAGTGGCATCAATCTTACGAATCTCCCATCAGTAGGTCTCCCAATGTAATGGATTCAAAGGGCTTCCCGAAGGAAGGCCTACCTCGTGCTGATAAGGAGAGCTCTATTGATGCTTCTTGCATAGTTGGCCGAGTACATGGATCTCCATGTATGCATGAAAATCCAACCTTCATAAAATGGATTATTTCTTTTTTTAAAACATCCGTTGGTGCCCCAATGGATGGGTCTAAAACGCTTTGCAACCTTATCTTCTTCCCCACCATACTTGAAGTAGAAGATGACGACGACGATGGTACGAGAGCATAAGAGAGTAGCATGATGATTTCAGATGGATGCCTCCCCATTAGCACTTCTAACAAGACAACACCAAAGCTATAAACGTCACATTTTTCTGTTACCTTCATTGTATACGCGAGCTCTGTTACGATATGGATTATTAGTAACTGGAAACTAGAGAAATTTATTGACTAAATATACCAAAGTTAGTAGACACACCAGTAGGTACTAATTTTCAATAAGAATTTTACCTGGAGCAACATATCCATATGTTCCAGCTAGTGAAGTCCAATTCGATGAATCTGGCTTCAGAATCCTAGCAGTACCAAAATCAGAAACACGGGCTTCGTATTCAGCATCTAACAAAACATTGTTGCTAGATATGTCCCTATGAACAAGTGCTACGCAATCATGGTGCATGTACGCAAGTGCATTAGCTATTCCTTTGACGAATCCTATCCTCTTTGGCCAATCAAACTTCACTGCTTGTTTGCCGTCGCTTAAAACCATCTTCAAGCTCCCCCTCTCTACAAATTCGTAAACTAAAAATGAGATTTTTCGTTCTGAGTTAGAACAGAAACCGAAAAGTTTCACGATGTTCCTATGCCGGATTTCAGTCAACGCGTGAACTTCGCTTTCGAAAGATTTAAGATCAACCGTTTCTGAATCTTCATCTGATGAGTGAAGCTTTTTCACAGCAACAACCTGACCTGTCGATAGTTCTGCTTTGTAAACACTACCATACCCTCCCGTTCCAATGCAATATTTGGTGTCAAAATCTTCTGTTGCTTCGACTATATCTTCCAAGACTAGTTTCCCATCAAAATTCCATATCGAGAATAGATTCTTCCTGGTGTCCCTGGCTTTAGAATTAGTTTGATCTAGCTGCTTGTCATATCTACCTATTCTTTTTCGAAAGCCAAAAAGAAGAGCGAGAACGGCAAACAAAAGAAACAATGAACCAAACAGAGGAACTAGGACCACTACCACAAGTTTAGCTTTTTCCTTTTTTCTTCTATTTACCACCATGGGATCACATGGTTGAAAACCTCCAGAGTGGTTACCACATAAACCACTGTTGTTCTCCAATGCATCAAAAGGAGCATCCTTAAAGGCCTTGGTGTTTGGAATAGGGCCGCTCAATTCATTGTAAGAAATATCAACCGTTGTCAAGCTAACCATTTCATCAAAGGAAGGTGGGATTGAACCAGAAAGCTTGTTGTGGGAGAGATTTAAGTTTTCCAGTTTGTTTAAGTTTCCGAGATCCGATGGTATCTTTCCACTGAGCTCATTTTGACTAAGATCCAACAAGCCTGATAACGAATTTAAGGATCCAATCTGAGATGGAATGCTTTCGTTAAAATTGTTTATACTCAAATTCAAGAAATATAACTTTGAACACCCTCCAAGTTGTTTCGGGATCGGTCCCGCAAGCTTGTTGTCTGATAAGTCGAGATACTGCAAGTTGGGTAACATTCCCACTGTAGAATTACATAAAGAAGTAGGAATTGAACCAACTAGATTGTTGGCCCACAATCTTAAGTCGAGAAGAGACCTTAGCCTTCCAAATTCTTGAGGAATGGTACCCGAAAGTTGATTTCCAAACAGGGCAAGTCTGCTTAGTTTGCTCAGGTTACATATTGAGTTAGGGATCGGGCCAGCAAGATTGTTCTCATGCAAAAGAAAGTCAATAAGAGACTTTAGCATTCCGATTTCTAGAGGGATGGTACCAGAAAGTTCATTGCCATAAAGGTATAAAGTATCTAGGTTGCTCATATTACATAACGATGCAGGGATTGGACCACTAAGATTGTTTTCGGACAAACTTAAGATTGTAAGAGACCTTAGCCTTCCGATATCTTGAGGAATGGTACCGGAGAGATGATTTTGAAAAAGACGTACATCTCTTAAGCTAGTGGAGTTGCACAATGAAATAGGAATCGAACCAGTAAGGTTGTTGGTATACAACATTATGCCAGTAATAGACCTTAGGCTTCCAATTTCTTGAGGAATGGTACCAGAGAGTTGATTTTCAACAAGAGATAAAGTAATTAGGTTGCTAAGATTACTTATTGAAGTAGGGATCTGACCCGTGAGTCCATTTGTAGACAAATCTAAGTTAGCAAGAGACTTTAGCATTCCGATTTCTTGAGGGATGGTACCAGAAAGCTGAGTACCGAAAATGAGCAAAGTCTTTAGGTTGCTCAGATTACATAAAGAAGTAGGGATTGGACCGACAAGATTGTTTGTGGACAACTGTATGTCAGCAAGAGACTCAAGGATTCCGATTTCTGGAGGGAGGGTACCAGACAACATATTTTCATAAAGGTATAAAGTATTTAGACTACTCATATTACATAACGATGTAGGGATTGGACCAATGAGATTGTTTGCGGACAATGAAAACCGAGTGAGGGACACCAACTTTCCGACATGTTGAGAGATTGAACCAGAGAGGTTATTGTGACCAAGGTATAAAGTGTTCAGGTTGCTTAGATTGTATATAGTAATAGGGATTCGACCACTAATTTGATTTTGAAAAATGCTAAACAAACTCATATTTGTGAGGAATCCTATTTCCGGTGGAAGATGTCCTGAAAGTTTGTTTTCGGAAAGATCAAGGTAGGAAAGTTTTGAAAGATTACCAATTTGAGGGGGAATGGATCCAAAGAGTTTGTTGTTGCTCAAGTCAAGGGTAACCAGTTTGGAGAAAGACGAGAAATTGAAATTATGGAGCGTACCTTGCAAATGCAAACCTGTTACATTCAATTTTGTGATGCTTCCCTCGCTGTTACAAGTGATCCCATACCACTTGCATGGACTTATTACACTATCAGTAGAAGTTTTCTTCCAAGAATTGTAGAGAGAGTGATTTTGGTTAAGAAGAGTTGATTTCCATTTCAAAAGAGATTCCACTTCTTCAAATACTACATTTAACTGTTTTTTATTACGAGGTACTGAAGAAGAAGAGTTAAAAGCAAAAACATCATCAACACTGTAGAATGAGACCAGAAGTAATGCTACCATTAGCAAAGTAGCACTTGTATATTTTGGTACTAACATTTTTTGAAAATCTCTTGTTTCTTCGGAGACAGTTTTAGTTTTAGCTTGGAGTTACTATAACAGGGTACAGTACTCCAAATTACTAAATATAATCACATTGTGAAAGACCTCATTTGGAGTTACTATTCTTGTGGCTGTGTGTAACTAGGAGTCTAGGATCTTATCATAACTTACGCTTGTCCCACAAGCAGGATGTTTATACAGTGATGAGCATACAAAAATATCAGCAAAACTCTTAAAAGATTTTCCCTGTTTGTACGTTGGTTTGAAAGCAAATGAATGAGCATGACCATATAAAAATTTCAACAATATACTTTTAGACTTCCCTGGTGGATACGTTGTTTGAAAAACTGATCCTGAATCCTAAACTAGTGGTGCCAATTATGTACATGAAATAAGAACATGTGATCGGGAGTAGGACCCGATCGAACTGTTTGTCCTAGTACAGTTCAGAAGTAGTTTTGTACATTTATGGTTATTGGGTCAGTTTGTGTTAAAGTGTGGATGCTTGCGTTTTGACTATACCATAACCGGAACCTCGTGTCAAAGTTTGTGTTATTACCTTGGGTTTCATCTATTAACTTTTATGTTTGATGGTATGAGATGAAGTACTGGAGTACAACCGTTCACGTGTGCCAAAACAATAATCACAACCGTCTGTAATACATATACTTCTGTCACCAATTATGGTCAGCCATAAAATGCATGAAGCCGTAGAGATTAGAATAGTGAAAGCAAATCCACAATCACAATTAGCTCTACCCTAAACGGGCAGCTCTCCAAGCCTTATAAGAAGAATAGGTTTGCCCTCCATTTCTTTGCAGCCGAAAGAAAAACTCCAAACCCTAACCCGGAAAAATCAACAGCCACGCAATAGATCATGTTCTTCTTTATGATCCATCAATGGGAACAAAAAAAAATCTCAAAAAAAAATTCATGGCCATCATCAACAATAACAAGTTTTCCTCACAATGATATTTCCTCTTAGAGACCAACACAGTCCACCATTTATTTTTACTCCGTTCTGAACTGTCTCCACCCAGAAAAAAGTTGGTTTCTCCTTATTTTTGCCATGAATGCTACAGATCTGGTTTGTTTTCTTTATTTTGGCGGATTAGCTTGTGGCGGATGTTCACCACGTAATGCTACAGATCCGGGCTTTAGATAAACCGCCCAGTTTGTGTGTAAAATTACAGGTTAATTATAATTTAAGTTTGTTACTTTTGCATTATGGCTTGTTTTTGTTTTGCATCGCCTTTCTAAATAGGTTCACTGGTTTGCTTTAAACAGTTGCAAAAATTGGAATTAGTTTCCTTCAAAACTTGTACCAAATAGCTAAAATTTAGGTTTAATTTCGTTTTAGTTGCAACCAAAGAGGATTATGGTGCTTCATTTAAGCTAGACAATGTTAATTTCTGTCTTTGAGTGATTATAAGGTCTCCTTTGTAATTTATTATGTGGGAGTTGGAACATTAGTCCCATGTTTGATTAATGACCATCGTTTATTACTTTTCGTATTGTAAAGTGCAGCTTTTTAACCTCATTAATTTGGGGGCGAGCCCATATTTAATGGGGGCGAAGGCGAATCCAAAATAGGGTCACAATGAAGTAAAGAGGTCATCCATATGGAATATATTTTTTTAAATACAAAACAACCTTTCATTAGTAGAAATTAATGATATGATTAGGTGTTAACTAAATTTGATTACCAAAAATTATTAGTGTGACATGTTATATTATGGTTATCAAAAAAAATGAAATTAGAATTTTGTGTTTGGAGAGAGAAGAAGGAGAGGGTTTAGGGGGGAAAAACTTGGGTTTACCCAAAATGAGTGATTCAAGTCCTAAAAACGATCGTGAGTTTCTCCCAAAGCGGGTTGATCAATCATGTTTCAATAATATAGAAGATGAAGCCGCTATGGATATGTTGCACGATCAAAATCGATTGTACAATGAAGAACAAGACTCTCTTGGGTATGAAGATCCTCTTGATGCAAACGAGTCTCAAAAACACTCAAATGAACAACCCAAGCGTGAATACAACGAGGTATGCATCCTAAAATGTCGCGATTATATGTAAAAATCCTTAAATCATCAAAATCGTGCTTGTTTCGAAACCAGAGTCGTCATACTCTGTGTCAAAAGCTCGACGATCTATCCAAATCGTCGAGGAATTTTTGATCATCATGACGACTCTGTATATGAAACACACTCAGAGATGAACAATCGTCACAGTTTTTGTCCAAACCATGACGATTTAATGGCATGCAAATTTACGTGGGGCCATTAAATGAGGCTCGTCATGGTTGTGTTTATAACTGTGACGATTTCGGGGTCTCAAAAATATCCTCTCTGTCCCAAAAACCAACTAAATCGTCATGATATTTTTGAAAACCATGACGATTTTCTTTTGAAATACTTAAGTCGGCATACAATTTGAAACAACCTTGACGACTCCTGTGGTATTTCTGACGACCTCTTTCTATGTAGTTTCCTATGTTTGATGCGGAGGAAGTAGACAATCAACCAGAAGCCCTCAAAATGAGAACTGAAGATACCACCGACTTTTATATGACTAATGAGGTATGCCACCATTGTTTTTTTCCGCACATGTTTCCATGTCACTTGATTTTTGTCCTTTGTTTGAAATTTATCATCTTTGTTAATGTAGACATGGGAAAGTAGAGATGAGGCGGTAGAGTGGGCTAAAACGAAAGCAAAAGAAATAATGTGCGTGGTTGTGCAGAGTAACAGTGTAGGAAAGACTTATGTTCAAATGATTTACCAGCATGGACGCAAATTTGAAAGTCACAAGAAAAAGGGTGATGTGTACGTGCGGAAGAACGCCAAGCGAAAAGTGTCCAAGACTAACTCAAAGAAGACGGAATGCCCTTTCAGGATGATACTCAATAAGAAGAGAGATGGTGACAATAGGTGGTATTTGAAGAGCATAGTATGTGGTTGGCACAACCATCCGGAACCTGATTCTCTTGTTGGATATGCTTATGTTGCAAAGTTGAGTGAAGCGGAAATTGATATAGTGAGGGAGATGAAAGGAATTGCACCCCAAAAGATTCTGAGTGTGATTAAAGAGAAGTTCAAAGGCAACCTTTCCACACTATCCCAAATTTACAACGCTAGAGCAATGTTACGAAGGGAGGCATGGGATGGAAGAATGGTTATGCAACAATCGGTTTGGTTGGCAGAGAAATACAACTATTACATTAATCAAAGGGTCGGGATGAAAGACAAGGTACCACACATTTTCCTAGCTCATCCCAAGATGATAGAATTAGCTCTGTGCTTCCCTCAGATATTGATGATGGATTGCACTTATAAAACCAATAAGTACAACCTGCCTTTATTGAACATCGTGGGTCAGACATCAGAGAAATTGGCATTTACTATGGCTTGGTGTTTTATGCAACACGAGACAAGGGACGACTACAAGTGGGCACTAAATGAATTGAAAAAAATCTACAAGGGTCAAACTCCGGGGGTGATAATAACGGATAGAGATATTGCATTGATGGGGGCAGTACAAGATGTTTTTCCGGATGCACAAAATTTCCTTTGCACTTGGCACATCCAACAAAACATCTTAGCAAGAACAAAGATTCATTTCCAAAAGCCCAAAGGAAAGACGGGTTGCGAGCGTTCGGAAGAGGAAGATGACCGAAGGAGTAAACTGTCTAAAGATGAACTACAGAAGGAAAAAGATAAAGATGATGCCTAATACGTAGCGGGGGGGGGTAAAAATGGAAGGAATATTTGTTAGACTGGGATGAATTGGTTCACTCGAAGACCAAGGAGAAGTTTTATGCAAATTTGAAAAAGTGGGAGGATTTATGGAGACCTAAGTATCATAAAGCGGTGGATTATTGCATGGATACGTGGTTAACCGAACACAAACAAAGGTTTGTTTATGCATGGACCTATGATTATCCTCATTTCAAGAATGAGGCAACGAGTATGGTTGAGGGAGCTCATGGTCGTTTGAAGAGGATGCTCGAGGTATGTCACAATGGGGTTGTTACGTTACAAGAAGGTATCCATGAGTATAGTAATCATGATTTGTGGAAGATTCAAAAGGAAATGGGAAAGAGTAGGAACTCGTTTTGCACCAGTTATAATGAGGAGGAGAAGAGATTTCTTCGTTATATTATGTTCCGAGTATCGCATTGGGCGATAAATTATATGATGGAGCAACGTGCTATTTTCAAAAAGATGGAAAAGCAAGGTATCGTGCAAGTTTGTGAATGTAAGACGATGATCGGTATAGGACTTCCGTGTCTTCATCGCCTCGGTAGATATGAAGACCATGTTCCGCTCGAGGATATTCATCCCTTTTGGAAGCAACTCTCATTCATTCCTGCTCCTACATTCGAGGATACACAATCTTGGGTCGACACCGATGTGCATCGTGAAATAGTTGAATCATACCCAACCATGAATCATGTGAGTAAACTAGCTTTGCGTGAACGCACCATTCTTTCCCTTAATTTGGTGATGACTACTGCTGAAGAACCAGAGATAGAAAAACCAATTGGTAGACCAATCAGCGCAACCTCTTTTAGTGAAATTAAGAAGGAAAAGAAGTTTCAAAAAAGTACTAAGAGAAACCCCACCCTAGCAGAGTTAGTGGAAGCCGAGTACACAGCGGGGGAGAAGAAGCATAATCGTGGCCGGAAGATGGTGCTTACCCAAGAGAGTTCTGCTGACCCAAAAGCAAAAGTTCTATCCAAGGTTAGAGAAACAACTCAAGGAGTGGGAACATCATTAGTGTCATCGTGGGTAGGAAGTGCTCCAACGGTCGATAATGAGGAATTGTGCACTCCACAGTCAAACCAACAAAGCGGAATGCAAACAATCGTACTTGAGGTTGGACCAATGAAGACCCCCAGGGATGCAAACACCGGAAGACCATTGAGGACCATTCATACAATTTACAAAAACTATATGGAGCACATCCCTTGGATCATCAGTGATTTCGTCATATCACATGACGACGTCGATGGGGATGGACATTGTGGTTACCACGTTGCTTGTGAACAGTTGGGGCATTTTGATGAGGCGGATGCGATGGGGTTGAGCCAGGTAGAATATGTAAGGACAGAGATGGCCGCTCAACTATTGAAGGACAAGGAAATGTATATTGATTTGATGCACCAAAGCGACACGATGGTTCAAGCTCATGAATTCAAGGAGTTGATGGCTAGTGTGAAAGGACGTAAGCGAGCTAAGACTGCTTGCTATAAATATTGGATAAAGATTCCTCAGTGTGGCCAACTTTTAGCGGATACTTTTCACTGTGTTGTTCACTCCTTCACTTCTAACTTTCCTTCAGGGAGTTTCACATTTATCCCCTCGAAGGCAGTTTGCACACCGGAGAATCAGAATAGAAGAATTGTTATGGCTTTTGTGAAGGAACGCCATTTTATAGGGTTGAAGCTCGAGGACAAGTGTCCGCTACCACCGGTGCACCTGCATAATTCCAAAGGTACTTTTACCTTAAGTGCTCTGGAGTGGAAGAAGAATTACGAGTTTTCTTTGCAACTTTGGGCGATAACCGATAACGCTTTGCGTAGTATTAACATTCCTGACAAGTAGTGCGCGTGAGTTGTTTGAACAACTATATTTTGTAACTTTGGGCGATAACCGATAACGCTTTATTACGTATTTATAACTTTTTTGTAAGTGTTTTCTGCACTACATCGTGTTTTGAGTTCAGTGTCTTCAAAAGTTCAAAGGATCACAACCCAAATCGTCAAGGTAACTGCCAAAACCATGACTGATGAATACCAAATCGTCATACTTATGGGTCCAAACCATGACGATTTGAGGCAAATTTCGGGCAGAGAAGGGAACTTGGAAGGACCTAAATCGTCATGGTTTGA
>JAJJMA010231547.1:0-15069 GCA_023529015.1 Papaver nudicaule
TATTCTATAGTGGGTTCTATTGTACCTCTAACAACATTGTCAAAATTGCTTGATTATCATGCACAATATCCGAACAATCTATTGACTTAAAAAAAAACGATACCTTTAGGTCAAGCTACCAAGAAATTGATTAAGCTTCGATCTTTGTTGTCAGTCCAAAAATCGGATATTATGCATATTGCTTCCATAGTGGCCTAAAGGATTCCACAAAATCAGAGGTTTTCACCAATGTTACTGTTATATTGTGGTAATTTGGAACCATGATGCGTTTTTCATAATCTCCAATTGAATGTATCCAAGCTTTAAAACTTGAAGTATTTATAGCATGCCAAGGTAAACCCACTTCATAAGCCCATTGAGCAAACTTTTCCCACGAAATTTCCATTTATCTCTTCTTGTGCGGACAATACTTGTCCAAGGATTGTTGTTTTTCTTTGTTAGTTTTGTAAACCAAGGGCCCTTTGATTGTGCAGAAAAAGTAGTGAAAAGGAGGGGATACCGAGATATACCACCAACTTTTAGTTTTCGTGAACATAGTTGATTTAGGTTGTTTGAACGATCTCACAAATCAATATTCAAACAACCTGAGTATAACCGAACCCTAACAAGAACATGTTCTTGTAGATCTCAATAGAGATGGATTCACTACAGGTTATGAATCAACAAACTTGCAATTACTTCAATTATATCAGAGATAATATAACGCGGAAGGGAAAAGTAATGCAAGACACCAGAATTTTATTAACGAGGAAACTGCAAACCAGCAGAAAAACCCCAGGACCTCGTCCAGATGTGAACACCCTCAGTATTAAGCGAATACAGACGCTAGCCTACTCTCAGACTTCGGACTGGAATGTATCGAGACTGAATTAACCCTGCAAGCAATTCAACTACAAATGTGTTCCTACGTCTCTTGGCTCCCGCAGAAACCTACGTACTTGATTCCCCTAGCTGACGTCCTTTACAGGCCTAGGAGTTGCTCCACTTCCCTTCGTGAAGACTAGCGCTACCATGCCTCTAACATGACGCCTAAAAGTACTCTGTTGAAAACAAGAATACGATTGTGATTTCCTTTAGACTTAAAGTCAAGGTTAATGGAAATCGGTTTACTGCATATTGATCTAGCCTAGACAGTTTTACCTCCTAACGCTTGACGAACTTAGTATTAAACCTAGTTCGTGAATTTGAGTTATGGAACTTCTGGGGCTTATGATACGAGATTTGTCGTACGAAGTTTCTGTCAAATCTTGGTCATGATAAGATTGAAATAATTCAATCGACCCAAGATACAGGATCAGGAATTTAACTTCCGACCGGTGCTTCACGATCCTCAAGTGAAGTCTTTTAATAGTCGTAGTCCAAAGGACTTCGAGATGACGACCAACCTTTATGCAAGGATACACAGATGTGTAGAGGATTGAAGTTGTATCTTGCAGAAGGTCATCTATTTATACTGATCATCATGGGAGGATTTGCTTTAAAGTTAAGCAACCTTGAGTGAGGCTCAAGCAAGTTTCCGAACTTAGAAAAGTCCATAGGCCTGTATTGAGGTCCAACTCAATTTTCTTCTAACCCGTTGGCCGAGACCTAAAGGTTGTGAGAAGACTCACCTTGATCAAGAAGGATGGCTATGGCTCAAACAAGTTTCGCCATGCTATGGAGTCCATATACAAGTATACGAACTCAAAGAAAATTGTGGACATGAGTTTCGTGGGCCATATTGTAAAAGCTTATAAGAAACTATTCACAATAGGCAAGAACGCGTACATGAGCGTGTATGTTGTTGATAGGTTCTTTCCATGGTTTATATGTACGCGTACATCAAAGCGTACATAGAGAAGTTTGTGAAGTTCAAGAACTTCCTGAGTTCTCATGTACGCGTACGTGAACACGTACATACAAAGTGCTCAAGCTCAATAAGAAACGGTGTCCAAGTTATGAACGCGTACATGAACGTAGATGTTGTTCACGCAATCTAAGAGCTAACTCAGTATTCCACATTCTACTTGAGCATTGGTCATGAAATGACTTAGATGCTTAAAAGAACTAATCTTTATAATTCTTCGGATCACATAAACAACATCATAGACTATTTTCATGATAGAATGGTAAATACGAAACTTGAAAGGAAAACCTTTCTAACCTTTAGTGAGGACGATATGTTTAAACAAGTATGTAAGCTCCGGTCTTCATCTTCAATGGTCTTCGTCTCGAATACCTAAATCTATCCTAGTCCAAGTTGTAGAGTAGACTTATCAAGGATTGTGTTTTGGTCAACTAAAGTTGACAACTGACTTGAGATAGCAACGTCAGTGGGTTTAACCGAGCAATGCTCTAACAATCTCCCCCTTTGTCAATTTTAGTGACAAAACCAATCTTACATATGGATTCAAAAAGTAAAATCTTTTAGCCCTAACCATAACGTACTTGATCTTCTTGTAATCTTCAACGTCTTCAAATAAGAGTGTTCCTGCAAGTGAAGATTCAAGGTACGTAGAGATAACAAACTCAAAGTCACCACACATCTGGTTCTAAAAGGACATAGTCCAACAAGATTTTGTTATGCAATTGAGTAGTATATAAAACTTGTAAGCATATTGCATCGATGCTTAAAGATACTGCACAATATGATATGTTCTCCTCCTTACTCAATACACTAACTTTTTCTTTGACATGACAAGCACATCGATTTTACTCCCCCTATGACAATGTCGTAGACAATTGTCTAAGTAGTTAGAAGATTTTACCCCCCCTTACTACAAGATTTCTCCCCCTTTTTGTCACAGAAAATAGACAAAAGAAAAAGAAAAATAGGAATCATCATAAAATAGCATCAGTCAATGTAGACAAAGGTAAACATACCTGAAACGAGAGATAAAACGATGAAATTCTCTCGCAATTTCCACAGCCGCACACCCCAAAAAGATATTACCATGAAGCACAAGTTCAAAAGAACTATCCCCCATAATGTGTCATTCCCTAGAGAACAACGCGACGACCTTACCAAGCAAGGATTTTAGATAAATTCTTGGGTCAAAGCACAATTTTACAAGTAAAATTGCAATTATGTTTTTCTTCCTAACCAGTTACGGTCAAATAGGAATTCAAGGTTTAATCTTCCAAACTCTCAGAGAGTTTCGGTCAACCATCGCCTTTAGAGAAAACATAAGGTTACCCCTTCTTAGTAGTTGTAAGACTAAGAATCAAAGGCACAACATTTTATCCAGCGAAGTCCAACATTGTATCCTACGAGGTTCCTCCTTATCAAAATCGTCTCCCCTTAGCCATAAGAGTCAAAAGCATGGATTTTGATAGTTCTTCATGAACTGCTTTAACCGAACGGGTGATATGGCTAAAAAAACAAGTTCACGATTTTTGCAATACATTCATAAAGATAATCAATTAAGATCAAGTATTGCAATCATCAATTAAGATTTTAATTAAATAACCTCTATTAATTGATGAAAAGAAAACATAGAAGTAGTACAAGCATGCAATGCTTAAATCAAAAAGATGACTAATTCTAGCATAGTGATTACCCAAACTCTAAGGAAAAGACAAGAGATTTTTAATAAAAGGAGTTAACTACGCTAGCAAAGAAGTATCTGACTTAAATGTTAGAGTCAGGAATTTCATAATTATCTGTCTTCAGGTTCTTGAAATCCTTTTCAAATTCATCTTCACAAACAGGTGAGATGTAATCAAGCAGATTTTTCACATCACCTTTTAAATTGGTGAGTTCATTCTTCATAACCGGTATGTCACTTTTTAGGGTTTGAAGTTTTTCTGCTGCAGTAACAAGTTGAACCTTGATGACTTCAATGTCTCGTAAGATATTAAAAGCAATTTCTGCAGAGATCATTGTGTCTTCATCCTTCTTTTGATTATCGATAGCATTGGAGCAAACAATAGTAGGAGAGTATTCTTGAAATTTAAGAGGATCAACTACATGTTCCTTGACATATCTCTTATTCTTCCTTTTCCCTCCCACCAGCACCTTCACAATGGCTTGCTCCGTCCATATTTCTCGTGTGACACTACGAGCTAATATGTAATTGTACTTGAACGTGATTTCAAGTTCATAGGGTGCGGTATATATATAGGGTCTCAAAATTGAGATAAAAGGAAGTAAATACAATATTTGGACTGTATAAGGAAGTCGGTTTCCGAAACGAGTTTCTTGTTCACGAAGTTTCTGGAATCTACCAGAATAAGGAGTTTTAAGTTCAACCAGTCGCTTAAAGTTCACGACTTTCAAGAGGAAGGATTTCTCTTTCATTAGTTTCCAAAAAGAATAACTCAACAATTGAGTGTGCGTGCCTATAATGACAGAATTAGTGTTTACCCAAAATATTGGCAATAAACAAATGTTTAACCTCTGTATGGCCAATAAGGAAATAAGTTTAAATATCAACAATATGATTTGATTTTTCATGATATTTTCAGATTACACTTCATAGGTCATGTTCTCGACTCTTGCCTTAGGAGCCAGAGGCAGGGAGAAGTTTTAGAGGTAGCAATTCAAAGTGCTGATATTCACATCGAGTCATTACATTTTGGACTAATAATAGATGTGAGAGCACACAATTAGTATGTGATTTAAGAAAATTTCTGAGATTGCCATCAGATCGTGGCTCAGAATTTTAAAACATAAAATTTTGGAGCATTGCTCAACAGTGCATTTGTCTTACAATTGGCTTTTCAAGAAATTTCCTAAAAGGTTTATTGTTAAACAATACTAGGATCCCACTTTTATTTGTCAAGAAAACACAATAGCACGGTAGTGAAATAAGAATGGAAAACCTTGAAGTATATTGTCCTCTTTTGTTCATACGAACAATTTCTACATTCTTATCTAGACAGTACATAGATAAGAATGGTGACTCGTAACACACTAGGTGTTAGAGCGAGTGGTCTTCCACTCGCTTTGTGTCAACAATCTCGTCTCTTTTTTCCTTTTTTCTTAGAGAATTTGTCATATAAATTGCTATCATCAAAATAAGGTTCAAGGGTTAAGGAGTTAGCTGAAGATTTCTGCTCCCTTTGACGAGTATTAATGAGTTCCTTGTGCTCTGCAGATCTTTGCTCCTTCCTTTTAATGTAGTTTTGAAAATCTGCAATGATTTTGTTCAAGGCTTTATCTTGCAATACTTCTATACCTCTTTCTTGATTGTTAACAGAGGGTATTTTCCTTTTAGGAACCCAACGTTGTATATTTTCAACAGAATTGTTGAAACGGTGATTTCCATCCCTTCGAGGTTGCGAACCAATACTGTTCTTAAACCCAGCTTGTACCGTATAGGTTTGTCTGGGGCGAGACCAATGATTCAGATGAGGGGTTCCTTTGATTTCACCGATTTATTTGAGAATAAGATCTAGTTTTCTTTGAAGATCTGTCATTCCTTTATTCTCAAAGTTCTTTTCAATTTCTGTACGAATAGGAATATTCGTCTTGCAATTTTAACAAAACATAGGTCCATCTAAAGACTTTTCGGTCTTTGGGTTGATGAAAAAGCAGGGGTACCGAAATACAACCAACTTTTCATTTAGACTCGTGAGTCTTATGGTAAGATATGGACGATCTCAAAAATCATTATCCAAATCTGATAACCGGAGTGGGATCACAAGTGACCAGTCCAACTCAAGATAAATCTTGGCAATTACCCTGGATGGATTATGGACCAACTCGACGGTTATTAATAACGTACTTCTTGTGTTTGATTTAATTATATAATCAGATAATATAATGCGGAAAGTAAAGCACACAAGACACCAGAGATTTTTTTAACGAGGAAACTACGACCTAGAAAAACTTCGGGACCACGTCCAGATTGAACACTACACAGTACAAACTACCTACAAACACTAGCCTACTATAAGACTTCAGACTGGGATGTAGCAAAGACCAACTCAATCCCTCCAAGCGAATTGGCTATTGTCGCACTCCTTACGTCTCTAGATCCCCCACAGATCGTCACGCACTTGATTCCCCTAGCTGGTGTCCGTTACAGGCCTAGGAGTTGGTTTAACCGCTGTTAAAGGCTTGTGTCAACAATACCGGCTTTGCAACCTTAATTATTGACTGTATGTTTGAATTGTCCTCTTCAGTTTGACATATACAAAGTGACTTCCTTCGGATTGCTCCAGGTCATACATAAATCTACTTAAAAGGTGGGGCTGACAAGTAAACCGAGTAAACTATGTGTAGGTATAGAAAAGGCCTTTACCCTATAAAGCATCTTAGAAGTGAAGTTGTATAAGAAGATTACCTCTGAGAAGTATAGAATCATCAGCGGTAGTCCCTTGCAAGCAAGAGATCAGCGTATGTAATATTCACGACCACATCAGCGGACCTTATGAGAAGAAGGGAAGCGCGAACCAAGGACAACGAGATAAGACAAGTCACCGACAGTAACTGAGAAGTAGTTGAGCATTTAATGAAGGATCAAAACGGTAGTATTGTGAGAGCTGACTTGTTGAATCGCTGGGAATCGCGTCAGCAATCCTTATCTAGAACACAGATAGTTCGTTGATTGTTTGTAATAGCAAGTAAGATCGCCGATCCCAGTGGTCGGCGAATAGTGACAAGTAATGTCAGAGAATATGTTGTCTGTATTAGCTGTAGTCCATTACTTTGAACGTTTATATAAGGTGAGAGACCCTTCTACGAAAGGGGTTGAGTGAATTTTGGGTCTGGTCTACAGATAGATAAAGTGGAAGTGTTCCTAGTTACTCTCCTTAGCCCAGCATCTTTGTGAGGACATTTGCTATTAGTGAGTGAGATTAATCTTGAGAAGATGAGTAATGTAGCCACTTATAATTCAATGAGACTTACTTCAAAGATTATGCTTAGTATGCTGATGAACTTGTGTTTGGTATCTCTGAACTCTATTTACCTTGTTATAATATTGTTCTCTTTGATATTATTCATTGCATGAGCAGTATGTATGGGTGTAGTGGTAAAATCTATCTTGTGGGGATTTTACCAATTATATTTTGGCGCTAGATTAGGTATGAACCTGTTTTTTCTAAAAAAAAAATCATCATGATTTGTTAAAATCTGTGTTGCTTTTTGCTTTAACGGCGTCCTTGGCGATGAAAATGTTATTTTCACTCTTTCCTTCAATAAAAAATGCTATTCAGGGTATGTTTTATGTAGGTTACCTTGCTGAAAGTCTTAAAATTTTCCTTTTTTTGTATACCTTGTAGTCTTTAGGGCATATCTCACTAACTTAACATGTTGCTGTCATAATAGTTCTTCTAAGACTTAGTCCTTGAAATAGAAATGAGTATTTTTAGCATGATCTCGTTTAGATATTCTCATATGAGGAGTTTAGAGGGTATTTCAAGGTCTATGATGATAGTTTGTTGTAGAAGCTTTCCTTTTTAGGTATATCTTGGTTTTAAACGATCGCCTTCGGCTTGTTTTTAAGCTAACAGGTGATATCCTGGTGTTTTTAACTGGAAAAACAATGCACCGTCTCTGGGTACTTTCGTAGTGTTCGAGATCAAAGTCGAACGAGACGAGCCTAAACCAAGCCAATGGCCGTTCACGTCTTTCTTTGGTCACAGAGAGGATAGAGGTTGATCTAGGGAGGGAAACAACGAAGAAACTTGAGATCAGGTTGAGAATGTGCTTTGGGTGTAAGAGTTCAAGATTTCCGTCGTGAGAGTGACTGGAAATCTCCAAGGCTAGAAGGGTGTTGGGTTGCTCAGGCGTGTTTACTTCTGAGGCTCAGGTTTATTCAGGTGTTCTGAATATCTGGTTGTTTCTGGAAGATCCTCCTGCCATGGAAGATAGAGGAGGCCTCTATTTATAGTTTTGAACTCACCCTGATCTCTCGACAGAGAAGGTGGAAGTCGTGGAAGAGTGGAGGAGTGGAGGACATGGGTTGGTTTCCGTAACTGCCTGAGTTGTGTAGAACATGTCCACTCGCGCCATCTTCTCGTAACTGTCCACTATCTCTATCAGTTTCTTTCAACTGCCGTAGACCGCCAGACCAACACCCCTAAAGTTATCCCCCCGTGTGATGTTTTGATGTCTCGAGTGATACGCAGATATTGCGTAGTTGAGTTGAGTCTGAGTAGAGTCGTATGACTAATTGTCATGACCAACTTGAGTGTGGTGCCTCCAGGACACGAGTATAGGAGTGGCCTTGGCTGTTGGCCAAGGCCAGGAGTCCATAGCGCTATTGGCTTGTGGCGCCATAGCTCAAAGGGGCTACGGCCTTGGCCTTTGGCCGAGGCCAACCTCCAAAGCGCTTTAGCGCTAACCTGTTATCATAGCGCCACGACCTTGGCCTTTGGCCGAGGCTAGTTTCTCGTGAACTCATGGTGGCTCATGGTTCGTGTTGCCATGCTATATGGCGCTATGACTTTGGCATCTGGCCAAGGTCAACTTTGTTGCAGCTGGTGCGTGATGGCTATGCCTTGGTTATGGTGTGCGTGTTTACGCTACAACATACTTGAAGTCATGGCGTGTTTATCCATGGTATGTTAGACCATCCCGAGTTTGGGATGAAGTCTGTTTAAGCCTGTTTAGGCTGCTGTATGTTTCTCAGGGAGTTCTGGACAGGCCTAGAACTTCGATATTCCTGAGGTTTTCATTAAGACTCGAATGTTGAGTCGTATAAAGAGGAAATCCATGAGGATGCGTCTCTGTTAACTCTTCACCATGTACCATATAGTGATCTGGTTCTGATGCCGAGGAATTCGAGGCGATGTCGACATGAAGCAGATTAATGGGTTTAATGTGTTGGTGAGATTATCAATACTGCACTATGATATCATCCTCTCCACCGGGGGTTATAAGAGAGAATTCATAGAGAGTTTATTCGGCTCGTGGAACGGGTTGCATTCTGAGCTATGGAGATGTGCCTGAATAGACAATTGCCTCTAGGTTAGGCCTGTTTAGAGAGTGTTTTTACAATCTTGTCCCCCTCTCATTTTTCACCATCTACACCTGGCAATACCTCATTCATTTAGTAGCACGTTGTTAGAGATAGTACCGTTTATAGCATATGAGGGGTATATTATGAAGATTACCTTGAACTTTTATTAGCATAGTAAATAGTGTTGCTAAGAACACCTCTGAAAATCTTCGTCGTACGGATTTTAATCCAAAAAATTTGAAATTTTTATAAATCTTGGAGTTTTTAGATTCCGTAGGGTTTTCAAAGGTTACTTCTTTCAAACAACTACCGACATGATTAGGTCACACTCTGTGAATAGTAAAGTTCAGTCTGCATTTTTTGTCTTGTTCTCAGCCACATTCTGCAAAAGTTTCTCAACTACCTCCACTAACTAGTTTGGCATTTACTAACAGTACGACTAGCTTAATACTGTCAGGGAGTGCATTTGTTGTCTTTTGCAGATGATTGGCGAATGGTGTCTAGGCGTAAAGGAAGTACGGTGTTAACAAGCAGGCCTCCCAAGTTTCCCATCCAGCTCAGCCTCTGGTCTTCTCTAATCGGCATAACACCAGGAGCAGCGCGGTACAACCCAAAGGTTTCGCGCATGATTTCTTCATGAGCGGTACTTCGGCCCAGCAGACAGTAGCACAGCAACAAGCAGATTTAGATAAGGTTACAATGGTGGACGAAACTCACCTTGATGGAATACCAGAAGAGGAAGACGAAACAGAGGCTGTTATACAGACGGATGGTAAAGGTGTGGATACTGGTGTCCTTAATGAAAAAACAGGGGTACCGAAATACTACCAACTTTTCGTTTGGGCTCGTGAGTCTTATGGCCAGATCTTGACGATCTCAAAAATCAATATCCAAATCTGTTTAACCTGAGTTTGGATCACAAGTGATCAGTCCTACGCAAGACAAGGTGCCATTTTAGTAGAGATGCAGAATTCAGGTGTGCCCAAGAGATACAGTTGATGTTCCAATACTGCACCCATGTTAGATCAGTGAAGTTTGGTTTTTGTGCTGATTGTGCAGTGGTTGTTTCAATACTTCGGGCAACGAGTTTAAACATCACAGTGGATTTCATATTCTTGATACAGCAGCTAAAGTCACTTATAGATTCTCTGCCCATGATAGTCAGTTGGCTACACTCAATAGAGCATATTATTTTTCAGCTAGAATGGGTTCCTTCTTGCTGTTTTAGGTATAAAACAAATAAAGGAATCTGAGGGGTAAAGTGTGAAGTGTGATGATGTAATAAAAGATTGTGATGAATTCGAGAGGTCAAGATCGAACAAGACTCGCCTAAACCAAGAAATGGCCGTTCGAGTATTGCTTCAGTTACAAGAAGAGGATTTTAGGGTTGGTTTAGGGAGGGAAGCAGAGAAAGATGAGATCAGAGAATTGCTATGATTTTCTGTGATATTGAGATAAATATTGCTAGATAAGGATGAATATTCAGTTCTCACTAGATAATAAATGCTGAATGAGAAGAGTTAATCAATTATCGATAAGATAGACTTGATTATACTTGCACTGAACTTGTTTGAACTTATCTTGGATGAGATTGGGATTAAGATTGATCTGATTTCCCAACTGGTCGAGTGACCTATTTATAGCAATATATTCTCAACTGATCTCGTAAGAAGTGGAAGTAGTGGAAGAGTGGGAGTGAGGAAAGAGTGGGGTCAGTTGTTAAGAGTCTTGCGCCTAATAATAGGGAAGACTAACAACCCACTATCTTATCCCATCTTCTCAGCAACGTTCGCACGACTTAGTTTTTCTTCCTCATTAAGTGATTGAGCCGTTGCAATCACTCGTGCCATAGACCGCCAAACCAAAACCCTAAAAGAATATCCCCCCATGTAACTAAATCTTGATTCTCGTAAGATTTGTTAAATATTTGTTATTTGTTAAGTCAAAGTTGACTAGAGCAAGTCGTACCAATTACTGGTAACTTAGGACTTTGCGATAAGATAGAGATTAAGCGATAAGCTTTGAATATCTCTTTAAGATTAGGTTTAAGGATTGAGCCGGGCAATCGCCATTTAAACCTAATGAGATAAATCTAAGGGTTGAGCTAGCAACCGCCATCAGATTAAGATAAGTCTAAGGATTGAGCTATGCAATCGCCATTTAGACCGAGAGGATTTCAGCAACTCTCTGTGGCAATAGTCAGGTAAATACGACTTTCGGTTTGCCATAAATAAGGGAAATTAGTTTGTGGCATGTAATGCACCAATTCCCTGAATAATAAAGACATATGAATGTCTAAAATAATATGAATCATATCCATGAGCCATGATTAAGAATTATAGCACTGATTTATAGAAGCAAGTCCATAATCAGGAAAAAATAGACGAATGATGCTATCACGGCGTAGCCATCATCAAGAATGCATAAGCATTGCCAATACAAGACCTAAAGATAGGCCACAATAATTATAATAAGCCATATTGCATGGTATAATAATCTTATTAAGAAGTTAGGCATAAGGCGTAAAGGATGAGCCACAACATTTATGTTATTTTCGGATTTCTGGACAGTTTGCATGTTGTCCATTAGTAAAATCGCCCAGGCCAGCCCATATTAGATAAAAATCTGAATTTTTAGTATGTTATAGGAAATTCAGAGAGGAAAATATTTCGTGAAGGAAGCGCCTTCCAATTCCTTACGGATTGGGCTCTAAAAATCACGCCATGAAGAAATACGTGAGCTGAACTGCCAGATTTCCGAATTTGATTAGGAAACTAGAGTATTATGGACTTAATAAAATCCATAATCCTCTAGGATTTGGATCAGTGAGGCCCATAAATAAAGGGGAGGCTAGGAAGAGGTGAACCCTAGCTCAAAGGAGGCAAGGCTAGCCGTGAGGAGAAGAGAATAATCATGGGCCTCCATAAGCACAAGCGAGGGAAAACAACAAGACCCCCACGAATTAGGCGAGAGCCAACTATAAGGCCCCCATAAATTAGGCTAAGCATGATTATGAGGCCTCCAAAAGTTAGGCGCGGTCAATACCATGGGTACCCAAAGTTTAGGCGTGGCCAAACTTTAGGCTTGGCCAAAGTTTAGGCGTGGCCAATGTTTGGACATGGCCAACGTTGTGGCGTGGACAAAGTATAGGCGTGGCCAGGTTTAGGGCGTGGCCAAGATATAGGCGTGGCCAGGTTTAGGGCGTGGCCAAGATATAGGCGTGGCCAAGTTATAGGCGTGGCCAAGTTCTTGGCGTGGCCAAGTATTGGCGGGGCAAGGGTATTGGCGTGATGGAGTTTAGGCGTGGCCAAGGTATGTGGCCAACCGTGTACTCCTAGGGTTTTGGCTCGAGCATGAGCTAGGCTAATGCGCATGCATAGGTATTTTAATACGTAGGTCAGGGATATGGACCATGTTGCTAGGCTAGGGTCGCGAGATATCAAAATATGGCTAATAGCAACCAAATATCTTATCCCTACTGTAAAAATAAATTCATACCTTATCTCGCGCTATTCCAAGACGCCAGAAATTGATGCGAAATTACTCCTGTGACCTCGTCGCCAAAAACCACCATCAACATTAAGTCCCCTGCACAGCATGGAACCGTGAGTGTTCCAGGGTGAGCACCAAGTTGATGGGCCAGCTACATCCGCATAGAAGCCTTATCCACGAACATGGAGTCCAAACAGGGCCTTGTACTTTGGAGTACCCGCATAAGCTTGACTTGTGATAATCTTGTCATCTTATTCATGACTCTTTTGTGCGGCCAACTTCGCCTAATCAGAAGTTCGTTAGCGTCGCAACACAAGAGACCAATACTGAAACTGTATCTTTCGGTGTCAACCGTCTTCCGGGTGGAGTATCATTTTCCCCAGCTAGAAACAACTCAATGGCGACTTCTTTAAGTGATAATCAAGTCCCCAATCCATTGGCAAAGGATTGGGTAACGGTAAGACTTCATTCTCTTTGCTACATTTTCACTTTTAGTAGAAAAGTAAAAATCCCGTCAGATTTTCCTGTTTCGAGTCGCGTCACGAGAATGGCCATAAAATCTTCTTCCGATGGCGGATTTCGATGATTGACCCCAATTTAGAAAAAGGACTTCAGTAGCTTTCACCTCAAAGAAGAAAATCTGAATTCCATGCTGTTTTGCTTGTTATTTCATGCGCCACAAAGTAACACCACGTCCAGGAATGCTGCAGTCTGTACGCTGTTTAGTATAAAAATCATTCCGTCCAGTAGATTGCTCCAAAAATTAAGACCTTTTAGAACGTGATAGGAAACATCCATACGAACAACTCTTGTGAAGGAAGTTTCTTCATATCTCTTACGGATTTGTACAGATTTTGAATCTTTCGCTGTACTTCGTAAAAATTCAGACGTCAGAAAATTATTTCTTCAAGATAACGTCGTGAATCCTTTGATATATCTTCTTTCAATGAATTTTCTTCTTTATTTGATGTAGGATGGACCTGCTACAGGAGTCGAGAAGTTTTCATTTGTTCCTTTAGGGCGGAACCCGATGCTTGATGAATCAACTCCGAATGCACCATGCAAATCCGCTGACGTGATCACAGAGCAGAATAAAAGTGGAGAACCCACAGGGCCTAAATCTTCGGTAATACTTGATGCTACACATGTTACTTTTGACAACTCTTTTAATTTGAAGTAAAATATTTCAGTATTTTATTCTCACCTTGTTTGCTCTTGCAGCCTTCTGGTGGTAACGAAGAGATTGAAGATAGTTACTTCGTCGGTAAAAAGATCAGTGATGGCCAAAACCTCAGTAAGGATTTTGACAATGTCGCTGACGAAAAATCCTCCCATTGCCGAGGTAAATTTGATCACCTTCTTATGCTAAGCTTTCATCATATAGCTTGAAACATATTATTAAACTTCTGCTTGCTTTGAATCTTCTGTCAGCTCGTCAATAAAGAAACACACAAGCCCACGAGAATATCAATGTTGCTGTCGTAAATGCTCCAATTAGGTGGATGCTTCGGGGTTTTCCTCATGATGGTGTGATGTATAATCCCCCCCATGACACGACTCTCCCTGGTCATAAACTAGTGGGAGGATTTAATGTCCCAGAGAGACACGTCCCACTGTATGAAAAGATATGGAATCGTTATGGTCACTTCGTCATTGCTGGAAGAAGTGTCTGCTTTCATACACTTATCGGCATTGTAACCGACCTTATGAGTGTGATTTCAAAGATGAAGGCTACCCCGCTGAGAGATATGACTGACGAGGCATTGAATGTGGTAGGAGAGTTGATTCGAACTCAATTTGCTTTGGCTTCAGGCGAGAATCCAGTTCATCCGAACAAGGCGTGCTGCTGCTGGCAAATTCACCCATGATTTGGTGAAGCAGGAAGAGAGGAATCATGCTGCCATGACTGAGGAACTCCGTAAGTTAACTGAAGAGGTGAAGAAGAAGACTGCTCATATTACTCTAATAAAGAAGGCAGTTGATGAAGGAGCGAGATCTTCATTAGATGGTTGTTTCTGAAGAGCTTCAGGAGCAAAACATTTCCTCAGTAGAATTTTATTTTGCTTTTATTTGGCTTTATGAACAAAGGGTTTGTAGGAATTGATGGTTTTGAACTCATAGGTTTTGAATTTGAATTTTTGAATGAAATTGTTAAAAGGCAAGAGATTGCTTGCACTTTTCTTTTGAAGGAATTGGAAAGTGAATCTTCATATCTTCTTGAGCCACTTGCTATTGATCACCATGTTTGAAGGCCGCTCATATATTGCGCTTATCCTGTATCGCGCACTAGGCATGACTCGAGATATGACATAGGGTCCCTCCCAGTTTGGTGTGGACCCCGGAATAGAAGTTACTCTTCGGTTAGTGCGTCGCATAACCTTATCTCCTTCTTGAAAAGCAGCCTTAGGAACCCATGACATCTCAGGTGTCTTTCGCCTATAAGACCGTTGCTTTGCCCGAACCCACTTGTTTGTAGTGGCCTTGATTTCCTCCTGAGGTGCCTCAGAGGGTTTGATAGACTTGATGCAATCAAGTCCCCATGTCGGAGAATTATCCAATCCTTGTGTGGGGACACGTTGGATAGGGTTTCCATGAAGTAAATAATTCTGAATAAAGTACTTCAAATCACTATCACATACCTCTTTGAATATCACCAGAGTTTCGGACCCCACGCGGTACTCCCGCT
>JAJJMA010231549.1:0-13110 GCA_023529015.1 Papaver nudicaule
CTTGCTATATTGGAAACAGGTGATGTTTAAGGCTATAAACCTCTTTATATAGTTGAGACTTCTGGAATGAAGGCATCAGATGAGGGATTAGAGGAAAAATCACGTGTCTTTACTGCTTCTTTGAACTTTCTTTAGTGGTTGTCCTCGTGTCTTCTAAAGTATCCCTAAATTTTTGTAGGTTGCATCACAACCAAAGAGCTCGGAACAGTTATGCGATCACTAGGACAGAACCCTACTGAAGCTGAGCTGCAGGACATGATTAACGAGGTTGACGCCGATGGAAATGGTACCATTGATTTTCCAGAGTTCCTCAACCTTATGGCCAGGAAAATGAAGGACACTGACTCCGAGGAAGAACTTAAGGAGGCCTTCCGAGTGTTTGACAAGGACCAGAATGGTTTCATTTCTGCAGCTGAGTTGCGCCATGTCATGACCAACCTAGGTGAGAAGCTCACTGATGAGGAGGTCGATGAGATGATCCGAGAAGCTGATGTTGACGGTGATGGTCAGATCAACTATGAGGAATTCGTCAAAGTCATGATGGCCAAGTGAGGATCCCTTCACTTCACTCCCATTCTCTCTTTAAAAATACAGAACAAAAAGACTAAAAAAAAAAGAGATGGAAACAAGGCAGATAAGTATTTATTATGAGCATCTTTACATTCTCCTCTAGGAATTTATTTAGCCAAAATAGATCTCGAAGGGAAAACATAAGGTGACTCTTTTGGTGGTATGCTGGTCAGTCAGTTAATCTTATCTCCTTGTTTGATATTTGGTTGTGTAATGGCGGTTGTTTCTTTTGGGTCCTTCGTCATCTTTCTTTGTATTAGATTGGATTCGTAGGTTGTTTTTTTTCTTCTTTCCTTCTCTCTTGATTATCTATATCTTTTTGTCGTTGAAGGTTGAGACGATGACATTTGTCTAATTTGTTTCTTTCTGGGTCTTGTTTGGATGACTAATTTTATTGAAATCCTTATTATCATTATTGTAATTCTTTTCCTTCTAAAGTAGTCCTTTCAAATCATTTCCGTCCATGGTCTATTAGCAGAACTGATTATCTCCACAGGCCAGTTCTTCTTTAAGATAGATGGCCTAAGTGATCCAATAGAAAGGATGCGGGTAAATAACCTGTGCAACTACTTCTCGCAAGAGTAGTTTTTTTTTTCCCTGAGGCACCTAGATTTCGTAAGCTGGGTGTATATTTTCTCCCCATGGGATTTGAAGCTGGCAGTTCGTTTCTCTCTACTTTGAACGTCAGAAAGCATTTTCCCTTGTCATCGCCTGTGACATTTCAGCTATAAATTCTAACAACATATAATCGGATGCTTAATGATAGCATCAGCCAAATTCCTTGCGTTCTAGATTGCAGCACCTGCAGGAGAACTCCAAGAGGTTACACATCAACTGGTTTTCACAACTTCTAACATCACTTGCTTCTTTTGCCTCTGCTTTTCCTCATCTGATTCTTCTCCACTTTCCTCGCCTCATGGGCACCTCACTTTTTAATGGCATACCCAAGTCTGAATTTGGTTTATGACAGATTGCTGGAAGGTGCGTTACCCTCGGTGGTCTAACAGCTTTTCGTCATCGATTCTTCTCCACTTTCCTCATCTCTTGGGCACCTCACTTTCTCAATGGCGTGCATATGGTTTACGATAGATTGCTGGAAAGTGCACATTACCTTTGGAATTCGTCAGCTCGGGAGTATCATATGCAAAAAACTACTTGAGATCTAATGATACCAGACTTACCATTACCAGTACAAACACCTGGTATGGAAGAAGTGCAGTGACTCTCCCGGATAACATTCTTCCTGCTCCTTTTTGGTGTCTTCCCAAGATTTTTCTTCCCCTTTCCAGAAACTTGAGTGGCAGCTTCTTTGTGGCCAAATTGACTCCTGAAATGAGAATTCTGCAATAGGCTTTGAGCATAATTGTCATCTTTTGTGTAATTGCAGAAGGCGAAGCAAAAAGTTCGAGGATAGGAGTTCATCGAGCACCAAGAAAGGAGTAGATCCAGCATACAGTGGTAGCAGGAGAGATCGTCTCCGTTCTCGCTGTGTCGTTCTCTAAAAATCCTAATGGACTTTCCAAGTCTCTCCCAGTCTCTCCATCTAATGGAGGTTTAGCTCACATGGAGAATGTGAGCTATACTTGTTGCCCTTCTCCACTATAAACACCTATTTACTCGTATTGAAAAGGTTAATAAAATTTGTCTGGTTTGCATCATAATCGACTGTCGTAGACCCTAATTTAATTCCACAACTTCCTTTCACAGATTCAACTGGTCCAGTTCCTTTTTACCACATTCAGAATTATTATTATTATTAGTGTTTTTATGCCTCGGTGTCTATAATGAACCGACTCTCAAATACTTTCCAAAGTGATGTTTTTGCAAGGCTGTAACCTTCTAAAAAGCATTTTGTTATGACATTTCAACATGAAATTGACGATTAAAATGGGTGCATCACAACAAGATTGGCAAATAAAGTTCCATAAGAACATCGAGGAGGGAAGATGGAACCAGTTGGGGCAACTGCCCCATGCGTGTTACCCCAACTTCGTGCATACAAAGAATGTCCCCTTTCCCCTTCCTGTTATTCTCTTTTCAACATCACTTTTTTTTCAAGGTTATGTTTTGTCTATACGTTGCTCACCTGCCTTCGCACCTTTCTCTCCCTCTTATAATCTTTTCAAGCTTTTCTTCCTGGCATCCATTTTCTTCTTTTCAGCCTGAACTTTTGCAGCCACACCTGTGCCTGCTATGGTTTTTTGTGCAACTGTGGTGTTCTCAACGCCAACTATTGTCTCAGTAGCCGGCGTAGCACTCACTGTAGGCTGCTGATCTTGGCTGTTGGCAGTCGACCCTCCTTTAGTTGGCGTTGCAGGAGTAGTAAGAGGGGATGACATTGGCTGTACTGTAACACAGGATACTTTGTTTTTGTGGTCAATAACTAGACTCGTTGGTCTTGTCTGATCTACATTTAGGGCAGTAGTCGACTCAGATATGGCTCCTGTCTTGCTTTTTGGTTTCTTTAGTGCATGAATTCCTGTATAAAGCCTGCGTTCCAAAAGCCAGAAAATGGTTCACCATCAGATCAGTTATTAATTAACTTTGTGCACCCTATTTTCAACATTACAGATCGAAAATTTTCCTTAAAGGGCCAACATCTAATTTGGCCTTTATAGTGCACCAGTATAGGCATCGTGAAATTTCATCACCCACAGCACATTCAAGTGAACACGATCAAACAGATTGGAAATTTATCCTTCCAAAATCTCGCTCCACAATCCTAACAAGCCGGCATCCTAATTTAACCTTTAAGCTTTAGGATCCATCAGCATAGTTTTTTTTTTTGTTTTTTTGGCCCATCAAGGGAACATGAACGCACTTCTAGTTGCGCCCAGCATATGGCCTTTCTTGAAAAGGGGGACGACAAACTTGTGGGCCATGCAACATGGGAAGAGTTCCCTCTCTACTGTTTCGAACAGCTGTTAGATAATAAGGGTTGGGGGTCCTACAAAAGCATGGGGGAGACAAGGTACAACAAAGAAAGAGAGACAAGCCTCACCTGGCTAGCCTGGCGTACTCCTCATAATCTTCAAGCAACATTTTACCAGCCTGTTCATTCAAAGCAGACTCTGGAAATGGTTCTATCAGCAAACATCTGACTACCTGTTACCATAAAAAAGAAATGGACACTGGTATAAGATATCAATTATCTAAGAAGTGGCCTAAAAATGATAGGCAAAGGTAGTGGAACTAAAATACTGTAGCTTACAAGTAGAACATGACGCAATCCAAGACTTGGACTCCAATCCTTTTTAAGTGTGTTGACACAAATCTCACCATTGGTTGCAATGTTTGGGTGGAAGATCTTTGTCAGAAAATAACCTACAAAAGACAAAACATTACATGACTGTAATAATTTGTTGCAAAACAACAAACATTTAGCAGAAAATCCCCATGCCAATCATTTCATTTATGTACAAATATTTTTAGACCAAAGCCCCATAGACAAATAATGATAAGACCAAACGATCCCCAATCATCCTGCGGTCTGATCCAAAGTATGATGAGAAATTAAATATGCACAGCGCTTTTTTTTATGCCAGACATAAAGGTAATTGACGTTGTGAAGTTGCTATTGCATAATGAACTTGTGAATCATGGAAACCGAACTGCATAGGGCAATCTGTGAATCACCAAAACCAAATCGAATAAGACATACCTTTTGGAGGAGTGTGTGGAAAATCGTGAGACAATAACAGCTTCATGCGGAAAACACCACTCTCGTATGGAGTTCCAGCTGCAAAACCATTTTCTTTCTCACTCAGTACGAAGCAATATAAATCACAATAAAAGAGACAAAGAATCAGAGGAAGAGCCACACACCTGGTCCTTCAATATCTGCAAATATGGTGGAAAAGTCGTCATCATTGATGACCACCTTAATGCCCTCAGGTGGGATTTCATCAAGATTCTTCAATTCCTTCGCGAGTTGCTTTATCACATTTGGTGGAAAATTTTCATTGGCCTGCAACAAAAAAAAAAGAAAAGAATAACAACCTAAGACAATACCAATAATAATTACGGCAACAAATACTAACTAAATCAAAACAAGAAATGGAAGTCGGTAACCAGACTTCCATACCCTGATATACACAGACTATAAAGAGAAGAGATGAACAGTAGATAAATTGCTACTTGGTGAATAGCAAGAGAAAACTAACATCTAAAACCTAAGAAACCAACCCACTGATCACCAGGGAAGTTCATGCCGCTCAGTATAACCCCCCCTCCCCCCCCCACCACCACAAGAATTCAAAAATATGGTTGACTGGAGCCTGATTTTGTAAGTGGAACACTCAGTTCAACCTAAGAAATCGGCCTATTGATCACCATGGAAGTTCACGCCGCTCACTATCACCCAACCTAAATTTCTAGATGCATGCCTCAAACGCCACCCTTTACCCCCACCGCAAGAATTAAAAAATATGGATGAGCATGATTTTGTAGGTGGAATACTCTGTTCAACCATATGATTTCACCATATAGGAGACATTTCTACCACAGTCCTTAGATGACAAGACTTCTGATATTACGCGAGCTTTATAACGCACTACAAGCCCCAAAATTCTGGAAGCTCTTCAACAATCAAACAGAACACAGAAAGAAGTAGAGAATTGAAAAAAACTCACCATAGCTATAGGATCCTGACAGAAAGAAGCTACCAACTCCTGGGCTGATTTTGGTGGCTAAGAAATCAAAACTTCTGCAGATGAATGATAATGATTCGTCTTAAACTTGAGCCCACAGTTGAAGGTAGGAGATATAAGAAGCTGCAAGTTACACAATCTGCTGTAGCTGAAGTCAAAGAGGCCTGCAAGACATTCCAATATGGTTACTAAAAAGCAACAATGAACAACAGTGCGAAATTAACAACGCTCAATTAAAAAAAATCAGCATATACTGAAAACTGGAAACCTGAAACATTATTTACGAAGCTAATTCTAACTTTTCCTGTAAACAAGCAAACAAACATAAGTAACCCCAAGAGTAGGGAAATTAACAGCAATGTTATAATGAGATGACTCCTATAGGGAATCTAACCCAGCTACAGCTTCCAAATCTTCAATAGTCTAGATCACGAAATAACAATCAGAATTTGTAATGTTATAAAATTATAGACGCTACAAATCTAGCTGACAAATATGACCATAGATTTAGTGGTACACCGTATGCACCAATAAATCATATTCTATATCACCAATACTCGTCACGAAGGGTTACACTGCAACATTATTAATACACGGTATCGCAAGGAGAGAAAAGCACTAAATTTCTTTGCCAAATTAACAACCACAATCTCAATTTTAAAGTTACATTAAAGAGAAATAGAAGGGAGGAATACAGTGATCACTCACGAGTCACAACCTGACACTAGAACAAAACAAAATTCCAAACTTTACTCGCATCAAAAAACAAAAAATAATTCCAAACTTTAATCAGAAAATGCAGCATAAAGCAATGACAACAGTAAAACCCTAAATCAATCAAGCCAATTTATGAAAGTATGATTCACATTTTTAAACAATGAAACGGGTATTATTCACAGAAGCTGATATTTTTTCATCAAAAGAAGTAACTTTTTCATGAGTAAAGAGAAGGAGTAAAATGATGTGAACCATAGTAAACCCTAACCACAAATCACACTATCCTTTGACGACTGTATCTAATTGAACACATACAAACATCCAAAAAAAACATAAAAGATTGAACATTTATTACTAATCTAGAAGACCCAAACAACAAAAATCAATCAAACTCCAAGAATTTTACACAAATACCAGAAGACACAATCGGTAAGAATACACACACGATTTAAATGATTAATTAATTGGAGTTCAAAGTAAACCAGGAATTAACTTTATCTGAAAACCTAGAATTGAAGATCTCAAATAGATCAAAAGAAAGTTAAACAAAAATTGATTGAACTTACTGAAATCTAGAGATAGAGAGAATGAGAAATCAGACCTGAAGAAATGAAACCCAGATAGATAGAAAAGGGCAAGTGAGTTAGAGATTGATCTATGTTGGCTCCGATCCAGGAAAACGATCTCTTTCTCTTCTCAAGAAATAATTTTGATGAGAAAAGAGAATTATTGAAACCAGAGAGAAAATACGTATTTGGTTTCTTTATTGATTTATAGCAAACAAAGAAAACAAAATTGTTTTTCGACTGACGTGCCTCTTTAATACTCTTCTGACGTTATTGCCCTTACCCATCGTTTATGAATTCGTGCTCGTAGCATCCTCAACTTTTCGGGTAATTACAAAAGGACCCTTGGTTGGACAAGAAGTTTGAGGCAAAGTACCAATTAAATTTGATAATTGTTAGGGGGAAAGTCACTTTTACTAGAGGGAAAGCTGATTTCGGGGTGGAATAAAAAAAATATCTCTAACGATAATTATTTTTGATTTTGATTTTCCATATCATACTTACCCTACGTTGGGATCATGTACATTGACATTAATTCGTGTGCAAGTTTTGAAGATTAAACCATTAAATAGGTAGTTGTTCAACAAAATTAGATAATACTAAGGTACACTCAATTGTTTGGTTCATTTTTCTTAGCGAGAAAAAGAATATCATATTTGTTTGCTGTCAACATTATTTTGTTTTCATTTTTGACCATAGTGTTAAGTCTCTGTATGCTTTGCAATATTAGGTTTTACTAGATTGAAATGCAATTTTGGCTTTATATATATATATATATTAGGAATTGCTTGAAGAGGAGTGATTTTGTAGCACAAACTATAAAGCAATTCACACAGTTTTACACTTGTTGCTTTTGAGGCAACCTTTGGAATTCTCGAAGCCTCTTTCATGTGTATTAAAGACAAAACAATGAAGAAATGTTCAAGTGATAATGGGTATTGGTCTAAAATGGAACATTTTTAGGGGGAAGACTTGCTACTGCTGATTATAAATTATTGACTATTCTTTCGTGTACGTATTTGTCAATTCACCAAGATAACAAAAGTCCAAAATTAAAAATAAAGTTTTTTTAAAAAACTTTTATTTCCACCCAAAAATCAGCTTTCCCTCTAGTAAAAGTGGCTTTCCCCCTAGCAATTATCTTAAATTTCTTGAGTCAAGAAATTGTTGGTTAAATTTTAGTGAAGCTCCAGATATACAGTATTAGAAAAAAATGAGGGTATTGTTTCGCTTGGTCTTTAGTTTTTTAACTGGGTGAGGTGATTTATTTATGCTCTGGGGAGATGTCAAAAGCTTTTTTAGAAGGACATAGACATGATTAAATGAGCGGGATTGTACATTTACACTAGCATCTGTAATCTAGTTAAAATATAATTGAGTATATTCTATGGTTTTGAGAAAGCAACTAAATTATTTTTTGTCAAAATAGTTTTGATTTATTTATTTTCATACGACCAATCCTTAAATTAGCTTAAGCTATAAAAATAAAAATCGGCAATTTGTTTATTTTTTTGTACAAAAAATCGCTCATAATGGTATCTATCGGTTCTTTTAAAATTATTCAATATTCTTGGTATTTTTATAGTATATTTTTTAGTTTGCCTTGAATCTAATCTATTTTACAATAAATTTATTGTTGTTTCTTTGTTCATGTTATTTTTAAAAGATTAAATGCAAGAGAAAGAAAATAATTAGATAGATTTCAACTAAATTTTACAGTCTTATTTGCATGAACCAGTTTTTTTTTTTTGAAATACATGAACCAGTTTTGTTAACAAGTCCTTTTTTTTGTTTGTTTGAAAATGTTAACGGGTCCATATTAAATTTGCAAAAAAAATTGTCGATGTCACTTTATTGCAGTGGTAAGTCTGTTGAATGATGATATTAATGACTTAAATATGGATTCCAAATTCGCCAGCATAAAATTCTTCATCCATCAAAAATAAAAAAATCCACAAGAAGAATCGCCGTTCTAGGTGATCGAAAACCGAATCGCGGTTTAATCGTAAACCTAATACCCCATGATGACGGACTAATAACTAATAAGCTTGCTATCCCAAGGGTGCTTAAAGTTGATTGCATTGTCAAAGTTGTTGGGGGTAATAAGGTCATTATGGAACAAAAGAGTCAAACTCAAATCGGAACCGAAATTACTTCTGAATTTGAGAATTTATATTAGGTGTAGTTTTAGGTCCGTAAGTTGTCGGGTTGTGGGGTCGGATTCATCCTTTCAGCGGGTCCTACTTATATTTTCTTATTTCAATTTAACCATGATATGCAGTCTTTTAACTAGGGTTAGGTTTGCCGACGCTTGTGACCGTTGGAAGGTGAGAGTCGTGTAAACGTTGATAGTTCATAAGTAGCCGTTACAAGAGACAGCCAGAAAATTAAATGGTCGGTTCGGATTTTATACAACTGGACATAGCGGTTGAGATTATACATAAAGTAAGATTCCAAAAATTCAAACATAGCTTTTTCTTATAGATACAAGAAAAAAAAGAGAATTTGGTAAGTGGACAATGAGTGAAGGATGATAATAGAGGCGCGTTCCTATTGATCAGTAATGCCAGTTCCATGAAATGCCTGTTTTGATTGACTCATTTTCAGTTCAGGTTTTGTGTTAGGTTAACACATAGGAAAGAAAACAAAAGCACGCGCATTGTTTCAAAAAATATATATATATAAAAAAATACTATGTTTCCTCGTCCTAAGCAATGTAGTTAATTTTGATTTTGGTTTTGTCTTGATTGGAGACCGAGACACTGAAACAAGTTTGTCTCGGTGAGATTCTCGGTGAAACTCGGAGGAATTCCCGGACCTTGAATTGGGTAGTTAGTCATACTCATTCACGAACCTACTCGACATTTTTATAGATTTGTCCTGATATACAGCGACGAAATTAGAGGGGGGCTAGGGTATGCTGAAGCCCCCCCTAAATTCCTCAAAATTTGTTTTAGACCCTTGAGAATTTCAAAAAATAATTGTCCAGCCCCCCATGGGTGGAAAAATGTAACACTTTTAGTCCATTGTCAGTTCATTTTATTTTTTTTCTGAAAATTTCATCAGTTCATATTGTCCACTTTTAGTCATGTTTTTTTGTTCTTTTAGTCTTGATTCTTCTAAAGTACCGTAAGATTATGTATTGGAGCTATTGATTCGATTAATTTTCTATTATAGGTGTCGAATATATACGTCTAGAATTTTCGGGCGGCATTCGGCCGCCTTATTTTTTTACATTTATAATCACTTTGTGGAAAAAAAAATCAGTCCCCCCTAACATAAAATCCTGGTTCCGTCGTTGCTGATATATAAACGATCCTCTAATTTAGTTTTTTTGAAATTAATCCTCTAATTTAGTTCTTTTGTTATAAGGCATACATCTGTATGATTCGTCGTTAATAAGTACAAAAAAATAGTAAAATTAAAATGTCTAATATCAAAAATAAAAAAGGAAATCTAATGACGAATAATGGAAATACGAAAGTGATAAAGTTGAACATCGATATTTGAAGATAGTAAATTGATTTATTTATTTTAGAAAATAACAAATACTAATCTTATCTATGGAGAACAATAATAGTAATCAATCATCTAATCATCACCCATCAATTAGTGGGATTTCTATTTAACTTTAATTATAGGTTGGCACATTTGTAGTTAACTATTATTATAATTATATTATAAAATATATAGAATAATAGAGTATGAGTTTGAAGACCGGACGGATAACATTTTCGATCATTATAGTTTCATCTTAGTCATTGACATTTGATAGTAGTATGATTTTTAACTTGTTTTCATCGTGAATTTGGATTCCATCTTAACCAAAATCATAAAAGAAAATGCCAAAAAGAGCATTCCGGTAAAAACCCCATATTTTGCCTAAAATAACCGGTCGTCTTGGTCTAAATGACCGGTCATCTTGCAAATGGTGCGTCATGCCGAGACCCTGCAAAGAATTATTGATTATAGTTGTCAGAGCGTTGCTTAGTCAAACCCACTAACGTTGGTATGTCAAGCTAGTTATCAAGTTAGATGTCAAAGCTCAATTTTTTATTTAGTCTACTAACGTTAGATTTCGGATACATAATTAGACTAAATAGGTGAGACCTTGAAGACGGAGATTGTAGCTTAATCACGCGGACATCATTACATCTTCATCTACAAAAGGTTAGTAGGATTTGTGACTTATATACTCTTCGATTCTACTTATTCTTCACTCGAAATATAGTCGACGACATTAGTGTTGATAGCTTATTGAGATGTATTCTATCTACACGGCACAAGGTTGTGTTAGTATACTTTACAAGTGTACTAAGTGAAAAGGAGGGAATACCAAGTACACCATCAACTTTTTAATTCGTGAGCCTAGGTTGTCAGATTACTTGAACGATTTCAAAAATCAATATTCGAGTAATAACCCGAGTCGAGTTCTTTGTTCAAGAACTGAATCCTAACAAGAACAAGTTCCTGTAGATCTCAATAGAGATGGATTCACTCAAGGGTTGAATCAAAAAACTTACAATACTTTAGTTATATAGATCAGAAACAATATAATGCGGAAGGTAAAAGTAATGCAAGACACCAGAAGTTTTATTAACGAGGAAACCGCAACCAGCAGAAAAACCCAGGGACCTAGTCCAGATTTGAACACACACAGTATTAAGCGAATATAGACGCTGGCCTAATATCAGACATCGGACTGGAATGTATCGAGACTGAATTAACCCTCCAAGTAACTCAGCTACCGTTGTGCTCCTACGTCTGTTGGCTCCCGTAGAAACCTACACACTTGATTCCCCTAGCTGACGTCCTTTATAGGCCTAGGAGTTGATCTACTTTCCTTCGTGAATATTAGTGCTACCCTGCCTCTAACAGGACGTCTGGTTGTACTCAATTTATTTTTCACCAAAGAATACGATAGGTGATTTCCTTTAGACTTAAATTCAAGGATAGTGGAAATCGATATGCTAATTAAGGCTTATTGATCTAGCCGAACTAGTTTTACCTCGTAACGCGTGACAAACTTGATACAAGATCTCGTGAATTGCGTTATGGAGCTTCTAAGACTTATAACACCGAGTGCATCCGTACGAAGCTTCTATCAAATCTTTGGTATTTATTGATTGAATTGACCGCAACAAAACAATCGAGCTAAGATACAGGATCGGGAATATTAATTCTGACCCGTACCTCACGATCCTCAAATGAAGTCTTTTAAATAGTCGTAGTCCAAGAAAAGAACTTTGAGATGACGACCAACCTTTACGCAAGGATACATAAATGTGTATAGGATTGGTTTGTATCTTGCAGGAGGTCATCTATTTATATTAACCATCAAGGGAGGCTTTGCTTGAAAGTTAAGCAACCTTGAGTAGGGCTCAAGTAAGTTTCTGAACTTAGAAAAGTCCACTTACTTGGAGGTCCAACTCAATCATCTAAAAGCCGTCGGCATATAACCTAAGGTGGTGAGAAGACTCGCCTTGATCAAGTGAAGGAATAGGTAGTGGATCAGTAAGTTAAACGACACATTAGGGTTCGCGAAAATATCCGTGAACAGGAAAGACTAATAGGTGGACAGGAGTTCCGAGATTCAAAAAAAGTTTATATCTCGGCTAGATATGAACGCGTTCATGTAGTGACTGATACGAGTTCAGGAATTTCTAAACTTGTATATGAACGTGTGCACGTTAGTCACTCTCCAGAGTTGAGTAATTTTCCTACATCATATGAACGTGTTCATAAACGCGTAGGTTGTTGAAGTACTTATTCCAAAACTAACTTTATACCCACGTAGTTCTAAATCATTGGTCACTATGAGAAAAACCTATGTGCCAAGAGAACCAGTCTTTCGAACCTTCGATCAATATATACAACATCATCGACTATAAAATTGGTAGAATTGGTAAATACGAAACCATTAAAAAAAAACTTAAGAACCTTTCGATAAGGACGATATATATCAAGTGTGTAAGCTCCGGTCTTCATCTTAAGTGGTCTTCGTCTCGAATACCTAAACTATCCTAGTCTGAAATGATATTGTAGACTAAATCAATAATTGTGTTTTGAAACCTAAAGTTGACAAACTAACTTGATACAACAACGCCCGTGGGTTCAACCGAGCAATGGTCTAACAATCTCCCCCTTTGTCAATATTAGTGACAAAACAATCTTACATATGGATTCAAAAGTGAAATTTTTTTGCCCTAACCATAAGTAATCTTAATTTCTTTTAATCTTCAATGTCTTCAGGTATGATCGTTTGTTCCTGCAATTGAAGATTATAATAACATATAACATACTCAAAGAACTTCACATCTTTATGAAAAAACAGGGGTACCGGAATATAACAAACTTTTCGTTTAGGCCCGTGAGTCTTATGGTAAGATATGGACGATCTCAAAAATCAATATCCAAATTTGTTAACCGGAGTAGGATCACAAGTGATCAGTCCAACTCAAGACAAGTCTTGGCAAATCCCCTGGATGGATTATGGACTTGCTCGACGGTTACGAATAACGTATTATTTGTGTTTGCTTTAATTATATAATCAGAGATATAATGCGTAAAGTAAAAGCACACAAGACACCAAAGATTTTTTTAACGAG